>MEHQ01003641.1:66631-91541 GCA_008828725.1 Saccharina japonica | reverse complement strand
ATAAACTCCGCGCTGAGTGCGCTCTCAGCGCGGTGTCTCTCCCTGGAATTGAAAATGACCGTGCAGAAAAATACTGCTAATCAAGCTTGTAGGGTGGGTGGTAAGGTCTGTATTTTTCCTGCACCTATTACCCTGTTCCTCGCTGCTCGGCTCGCTCTCGACCGAATGATGGAGGGGCAGCACACCGAATCTCATACAAKCGAACCAAAGCTGGAACCACCTCTTTTGTTCCAACGGTTGTTTCCCGCTGATTGGTCACCGATTTTACTATAGTATTATTTAGCGCTGCCGCCGATCATTCAATGTAAGTATTGGAWTTGGATGAGGCCTCCTGCCCCGGCCGATGGTCCCACCCGAACTTCATTGTATTTACTTGGTTAGCATTAGCCAGCGGCCGGGTATTATTGTATTGTCTCACCCAAACTTACTTAAATGATCCGTACGTTAGGCGTACTTTTTCGCGCATGCGGAAAAGTCTGACTCAAAAGCCTGGGATAGCGGCAACTCGTTCGCGCGCGCGTGCTCGTGGTCCCGAGTCTTTTTAGACGCTCGGACCCCTGCGCTCGTCGTCGAACCGACGAGGTGCTGTCTTCCACCCCCCGATCTTTGTGATCCCGTCAACTGTTGTGCCTGCCAACGACTTACTCACCGAGTCTCCCACATAAAATGTTATAATCTAAGGGAAAAGGCATATGAAAGTGTATCGCTCGGATACCCTCAAACTCGTTAAATATGTGGCCGTGTGAGCCAAGCAGCAATATCACGCGGCGTCGCGGCCGGTCATGGCGCAGCAGTGCGGGCGGGGTCCAGTGCTTCCTCATGGGGCTGAATCTGGGGGATTTTCGCTCCCCATCTCAGTTTAATAACTAATCAATTGATTTAATATTATTATTAGCGGTTACCAAGCTCCGACTGCGCGTCGTCCCCTTCCTTACTTCTACCGCCCGGCAATATCAGATCTCAGCGTGGCCAACAGTGTCTGGCCCTTTTGCACACACGTGTAACGCAGTGAACATACCCACCAGCTGCGTGCTTTGCTGCTGTGGCTGTTAGCCGCTGCTGCTGCGGCTAGAGCAAGACCATCAGATAGAGAAGTAAGCAACGACCTATAACATTTAAACTACAGATACTTATGATATCTACTCGTATATAAAAACGAGTACTATGTACCACACCGGGCACTTACATACTACTATGGGCAACGCAGAGCTAGCGCCAAGGGCGGATCCGTGGTCGTACCGCTAGTATATATTAGAACCCGGTATACCACACCGTCATCGCACATATATAGGCATAGAGAAAAAGGCAACGTCGAGCGTGCTGTGAACTCGAAGCGGGATCAGGTATGCCTATGCCAGATGCCATTATGCACGCACGCTTAGTCGCGTGTCTTATACCTCCGTTCAGGCACGAGCGGTGCACCCCAGAGCGCAACAGTATACTTGCATTCGCCCTCATATACATAACTGAGCATAGCTCGCGAGCTAACCCGCGGGCAGTGCAATCATTTACCTCCCTGGAAGGACGTGCGGCGGATCAATCTCAGCATGCTGCGCGCGCGTTATGTAGCCCTCACGTGGCGCTTCGTAGAGGTCCCTTCTCTCAGCAATTCGGGCTGCGTTATGTGGACGATCTGTAATCAATCGTCGAATCAATGTACATCTATATGCACGATGCAAATATATTTTGTGTTCGATACCTCTTCCTAACCATAAAGGGTTAACGGAGGCATACATAAGAGCTCTCTGCTCTGTTGCTTGCTGGTGCAGGCTTCTGTTGCATGTGCTTCTGATGTTGGTGCTTGAATAATACCTCTGTGAGTGCTACTGATACCCGTGCAATTACTGCTGATGCTGAAGTAACTACGGCTGCGGCTGCGGTATGGATAGGTGCATAATACGGTTTCAATATAAATAGTACTTACGTATCTGGCAAATACTATAAAATAATAATAATAATAGTACTTACGTATCTCTGCCACCCACACAACGGAAATGTCCATCGAACTCTTGACCCAACAAAATAGAAACTGATAGTGCTGTTTTTCCGCTATTGCTGCTGCTCTGCTGCTGCTGGTGATATCGCTGCCCCCGGGCGAGGCCCTCCGCCGGAGCAGGAGGCCTCATCCAAATCCAATACTTACATTGAATGATCGGCGGCAGCGCTAAAGAATACTATAGTATATACTTCGTATATATAACATGCCACGTGTAATGTATCACACATCACGTAGCATACCAGAGTATCAAATATCAAAATCACATGACGTACATCACAATTGTTGATACACAAAGTATGTATATACTTCGTACGTGTGGAATGCTAAGTCATTGGGCTGTGCCCGCGTGAGTTCGAATATCTCCGGCATCGCCAATATGGAGCCCAACTGTCGTAGATGTGGTATATAGCTTCGACCCGCTACCGAGGGCTGTGCGCTTTTTCTTTCTTACATTTAGAGCAAGGAGAAAGCCCTCCACGTTGTTGGGTTAGCAGCGTGGAGAAGAGATAGATCGAGTGAGGTTCGGGCTGGGCAAAACTAGGCCCGTCTCGACTTCAAGGAGGCTCGGGTTATTAAGCCGAGTTTTCCCGGTTATCCCCGAAAGATTCGCGGATGGATGTGGTAACACTTGTGGCGTTATCTTCCATGGATACATGTGCAACGACCATTCTACGAGAAACTTCCCCAAACCCTGTCCTCCACAGTACGTGTCGATATATTACATCACCCACCTCTCCTGCTGAGACTGCCGCTGTACCCGTGAGCCGGCTGGCGATACGCTCCACCGACATCGCCGACATCTGCTGGCAAACCACATGCTGCAACAACACATTTCGCGCGATGTACCCGATCTCCTTCGAACTGCGCAAGTTGGGAGGCTTGGCGAGGGTCTCCCTCACCGACTGCAGGCGTGTTTTTACGGGGGGGCAACGTGAACAGGCAAAAAGTAGCGGTAGGATTGTGTTGCGGCGGCGGCATTGTTGCTGTTGTTGTCAGTAGTGGTGGTGGTGGTGGTGGTGGTGGTGGTGGTGGTAGTGGTGGTAGTGGTGGTTTTGTTGTTGAGGTTGTTGTTGCTACTGTCGTTGTCATTGTTGTTGTTGTTGGTGGTGGTGGTGGTGGTGGTGGTGGTGGTGGTGTTGATGGTGTTGAACACGGCGGTGGCGCAATCGGGGGGGGGGGGGCGCGGGGTTATCATGTTTCACGGCCGTTAGTCTATGAACTAGACCCTCGATTCCTCTACATGCGGTTACGGAGCACGTTGTGGTTTTTTCATCCACAGGCAGACATTGTTGCACTAAGGCGCGAAGCCGTGAGGTATTGGCGGTCGATGGAGTGAGTGAGCTGTATCCTGCTTAACCGCCTCTGAGGCGGACTGTTGGCGACAGGTTTCAATTGGTTATTATTTAATTTCTGGTGTGGCCTTCGGAGCACATGGGTTTTATATGTAACTGCTGCGCGGAGCTTACCATATTTTATACGTGATTACGACCTTCCCTCTGTGCGGAACAAAGGTTTCCCCGCACATTGATTTACTGACCGCCAGGCTCTTTGTGGACCCGCCTAAAAATAATAACAAAAAAAAAATCGGCACCCTAGGGTTGTTCTAGCTCAGCAGCGGTGGCGTCTTTTCAGCGTCCCGGTTGCAACGCACGCAGCACCCAACCTTAAATTTTAAGTTTATTTATTGGGGGAGCAATCGGAAGTGGGGGGGTGGTAGGCTGGTTGACAGGCGAATAGCTGGTCGCGGCAATTGTTGCGAGACGCAGAGGCGGAGGGGAGGGGGCTTCTGTCGTGACCGCCGTGTCGTATGACATAGACCCTCCGCATCTACAATGCGGGACAGAGGGGGCCACGTTGAGGATTTTCACCAATCAGGTTAGACATTACTTGACCAGGCGAAGCGCCGTGAGCCGTATCATTGTGGGCGAGTCGATGGGGGCGTGAGCTGCATCTGTAGAACGTCTGTGTGGGGGGTGGCGGATTGTTATGGCGCGCTCAATTGAATGGGTTTATTTGCGTGGCATTCAGAGAGGAAAAGCGGCGTCGGTATTGTTGAGACGAGGTCGTGGATAGTTGGTGTGGGGGGGGGGGGGTACTCATTTGTTGCTTGCGTTAATATTTTCGCCATTGACCACGCATCTCTTTCGAGACGGAGCACCGTTCCTACACCTAATAGACACACCTCAAACATTTGGGCGCTCGTTACGTGTGCTTAATGAGATAACACAGTCCTTAGGATAAACTTTCCAGTCGATTTTCTTTGAAACAAAAAGCACTACGTACTCAACCGGCACTATAGAGGGACCACTACTGTACCGGGCAGTTCCTCAATTGAGGAGCATACTAATAGTAATTAATAGTCGGTAATAGTCAGTAGCAGTCAGTGATAGTCAGTGATAGTCAGTGATAGTCAGTAATAGCCAGTAATAGCCAGTAATAGTCATTAATAGTCAGTAATAGTCATCAATAGTCAGTAACAGTCGGTAATAGTCAGTAATAGTCAGGAATAGTCGGTAATAGTCAGTAACAGTCAGTAACAGTCAGTAATAGCCTGTAATAATCAGTACTATGGTAAGCCCCGGACCGGACGACCACGATACTAGCCAGTAACTCGTAGTCGGTAATAGTCAGTAATAGTCGGTAATAGTCAGTAGTAGTCAGGAATAGTCAGTAATAGTCAGTAAATAGTCATCAATAGTCAGTTATAGTAAGAAAAACTCAGTAAAACTCAGTAACAGTCAGCAATGGACAGTAATACTCAGTATTAGTCAGTAATACTCCGTAATAGTCAGTAATAGTCAGCAATAGCCAGTAATAGTCAGTCATTAGTAGTCATTAGTATTCACTAATAGTCACTACTAGTAGATCGCTTTGCGGACCCTTCGGGCTCCACTTTTATTTCAGTATACCTTTTTTGGGTAAGTTAGCCTGTGACCACGGGAATCGACCGCGTCAAGTGTTGGATTAGTACGGACAGATGGACGTACTGGATAGAGAGACCGGCACGGCTTTTAATGTGAAGACAACAACAACCAGTCACTAATAGTCACTAATAGTCACTAATAGTCAGTCATAACTATTTCGGCCAAAACAGTACCACCCCGGGCGTAAATAGAAGAACCGCTTGGTCTTCATATTAATGTATATACGTTCCTTGTATTTCCGCCTAGAGGGGTAAAATGTTTTACTCCACGCCAACCGGAGCACGAGGCTTACCTCCATGCTGTACCGGAGGTTCACCCCGGGATATATGACGTCGTGAAAAATGTGAGCATCCACCAGAAGAACCTCAGTAGGCGAGGATGATAAGCCGGAGTCGGCAACCAGCGTGCAATACCTGAAGCCCTCTTCCCCCTCTTCCTTTTTTTCCTGCGTCCGTCCATGGTTCGGATAAGAAGTTGGGAGACGGGGGAGGGGGTGTGTACTCGATATTCATGCATGGCCGTAGTCGTATGACCATGGACCCTTGCACCCTTACAATACCGGGACGGAGCATGTCGGGTTTTAACCGACCAGGCAGAGATTGCTACTCGTAACACCAAGCGCGAAGCGCCGTGAGGTATTGGGCGAGTCGCATGGAGGGTGAGCTGCATCCTGCTAAGCACCGCCTCTGAGGCGGACTTTCATATGGATGACGGCTTCAATGAGTTCATTTAATTTATGGTGTGGCCACTTCCAGAGACAGCAATGGGTATTACTACGTATCTGCCTCGTGGGTGCCGTACCTTATCCACACTTCGTGATGCGACCATTCCCCTTGTGCGGAGTTGAGGTTATCAACCCCGCACAAATTATCTAACAAGACCGCCAGCCTTGGTGGGGGAGAGCGGGGGGGGCGGTGTACTTCATTTTCATGCATGGCCGTAGTCGTATGACCATAGACCCTCGCATCCCTACAATGCCGGGACGGAGCATGTCGGGTTTTCACCGACCAGGCAGACATTGCTAGCACCATGCGCGAAGCGCCGTGAGGTGTTGGGCGAGTCGCATGAAGGGGGGTGGCGGTAGTGAAATATCCCCGATTAAGGTGTGAAAAATAATCACGACCTATAGTGTATCCAAGTATAAGGTTATACGAGTGTGTTCGAAGAGAGAAAAAAAACGACTCTAAAACGAATACCGTAAATGTATACCCTAGGATACGAAGTGTCTCACCTCCTGATGATCGAGGTCGCCTAGGTCCTTGCACTGCTGTCTAGCCTGCCCGCTCTGGGGCGGAAACACGCCTCCCGGCTTAAGGTTCACCAGGACAAACTCGTCTGCCCCGTTCCCGCCCCCGCCCTCAACTCCGCCTCCGTCGCAGCCGTCACCACCACTGTCGCTAGCCAAGTCGTTTCTTTCAACAGGGACCTTCTTCAGGCACGGGGAAAGTGGGGGGTGGGTGGCGTGGCGGGAACTAATCTACGTTTTAGATTTGAACCGTTATGGGGCAAACAAAGGGGAGGGGGGGGGGGGCCAGGCTTTTCGTTTAGGTGGGGGTAGGGCACACATGCTCGTGTAGGCATTGTGTGGAGGAGAGGTGGGAGGGGGGAGGAGGGGGGGCACAGCATTAAAGCGGTATTTCATTGCGGGGGTTCGGGAGGGGCTATCGTTCAGATTTTGCGTGGTGGAGGTTATGGGGGGGGGGAGACATCATCGTTTAGATACTGTGTGGAAGTGCGGCGGGGAGAGGGGCGCGGTCATACCTGGTATTCGTTTACACGTTTACACCTTCTCCCGAGAAAGCACGCAGGCAACAGCATGCACGCGGCGGCGTATATATGATGTTGTAATATTTCAGACTCCCGAAAATATTCTAGGAAACAGTTTATGAAATGACCAGAAAAAGAAAAAGAAGAAAACGTGCCACAAAACAATCCCTGGTCCTTCGTCCCTATATCGGGGGGCCATAGTAAGTAGGGCCAAATATTTTTTAGTCAAAACAGGGAAATATTTAGGTTTTTGTGTCTACCGTATGTCCTATTTACTATGGCCCTCCGTGATGGTACATCTGGGTAATGAAGTACTTACTGAATAGTTTAGTCCTCATCATTAGGACGTCGCTTGTGGGAGTCTCACAGCGGACAGCTAAATAGTAGACAGAATAATTATTGGGAGGGGAGGGGGGGGAGGGGAGTATGCTCATTGGTATGGCGGTGCCGGGGCGGGGGGGGGGGGGGGGGGGGCGTACTCATGTCTTGCTTGCCCTAGTAATTTAACCATTGGCCCCGGATCCCTTTCGAGGCGAAGCCTGTGGTGGATTTGGATGTGATTCACCTCGTCCGAAGAATAATCAGCTGTTGCAGGTATCGTGGACGACTGTCCAGGAAGGTCGATGCTCCTGTTAGACCCTGCAGGCTTTTTCGCTCTTCAAGTCACGACACCGACAGAAGTTGAAACAAAGGAAGGGAGTGGGGGGGGGGGGGGGCGTACTCATTTGTGCTTGCCTTAGTAATTTGACAATTGACCACGCATCCCTTCGAGAAGGAGGGGGGGGGGGGGGGGGTGTACTCGTGTCGTGCATGGCCGTAGTCGTATGACCATAGACCCTCGCATCCCTATAATGCCGGGACGGAGCACGTGGGTTTTGGCCAACCAGACACTTCTCGCACCAAGCGCGAAGCGCCGTAAGGTGTTGGGCGAGTGGAGGCGGGGGGGAATCGTTTCGAAAGGATACACTACAGTAGTATTAATAGTGGGTACCCCCAGTTAATATAACGGATGGGCTATTGTAGAAAGGAGAGTAAGCAGAACCCACGATGGGCCGAAAAATCTTACATCCCCCCTAATTGGTGCACACCGTATTTGGTTCTGATTACTATGTGTGTTCCACAGGAATAGCATATCATAGCGAAAAGCCGAAACAGGCGCTTGTAACTACCCGTACACACTATCATTGGTGGGTTGGCTTCATTTATTTTATATAATAAGTATAATTCTAATTTATTTTTAGTTAAGACTTCATTTATAGGAAGAAAATTTTATACTTTTTTAAACCGTAAATGGTTATTTGATAAGGTTTATAATGAAGTTATAACACAAAATTTATTAGACTTTGGTTATCATTTTACTTATAAGTCTGTAGTGAGTAATACACAATTTTTCGTCTCTCTTATCTGTACGTAGCGGGAATATGTACCGGGTATATACCATAGCTTTTAGTACAAGTGGGGACATGTCGATTTTTTCACCGCCTCTGCTTAAGGTCCCGAAATCCTCTTTTATCTTGGGGTGCGCTAAGCTCGGGGTACCCCACTACTATCTGCACCTATTGTTTGTGTGTGTTTCGAGCAACTTCATGGTGGGGGGGGGGTGTTGCAGCTAGTTTTTTGCTGCTGAGGCGATATTGTCGAATCGGTTGATACCCTTAACTCATTCCGAACTGAGAAAAACTTATCCCACACTAATTCCAAGTAGTTTATCCCCAAAACACTTGGGACCAGTTCTTAAGGGGTTAAGTGTAGCAAATGCTACGCCAGACCAGATTCCACCCCAACCTACCTTCGACAGACAGCCTTCAGGCCACCGGAGACGACGATAGCGACGCTGTCGCAGCGCAAGCGGGAAAGGAAGAGGGCGTCCTTAGGGTCTATCGGCAGAGCATTGGTCCACTCCAAAATAACGCCTCCTGTGTCCACTCGGACCATCAGGAACCGCGACACCAGCATCTGCGTTTTTTTTTGTTTTTTCACGATTTCCGTTTTTCGTGTTTTGATGGATAGAGCGAGAGGCGTACTACGACAGGGCTAGTCCTGCTGTTGTAGTACTTTTGTAGACAAAACATTTACGACCACATACCCAATATGGTCGGAACCGTAGTTGTGTTATTTTCTACTCGTATATAGGGTCCGTCAAATAACTGTCAAGAGGCAATGGAAATTGTTTACGTATCAGAATGGTCTTTCGTTTCTATGTTTCAACCAGATTCCGTTGTTGGGTGGTTGGTGTATGGAAAATATCAAGCGAGGAACCGGGACACAAGCTTTAGGCGGTCGCCACCCTGCCGATCTATCGTAACCACGGGTCGAGAATCATGATATTGTGGTATGTTAAAACTGCTGTGCGCTCAGATTCGGGAGTTCCTGCATGCATTATTACGAACGATAAAGTGGGTTTCGATTTTTACACGGAGGCGAAAACAAACAGGGACCACCTTCGAGAGGGCCGTTCAAAAGCCCGGTACATGCTTGATTTAAGTGGGAAATTTTGATCGCCGTGTACTATTCGGGATTATCGACCACCAAGCTTACTTACGTCGAGACAGAATGACTAGAGTATTTCGTGGTAGGAAAATATCAGGGCTGTTCACAGATCGGGTCAGACCTCGCTGGTCAGGTCGGGTCGGGTAAGAGTGACTCGACCCGACCGACCCGGATCCCGACCCGACCGACCCGACCCGACCGACCGACCCGACCGAAACCGACCGACCCCGTACCCGACCCGAACCCGACCCACCCGACCCGACCGACCCGACCCCGACCCGCCACACCGACCCGACCCGGACCCGACACCGACCCGACCCGACCGACCCGACCCAGACCCTACCCGACCCGGACCCGACCCGACCCGACCCGACCCGACCCGACCGACCGCCGACCCGACCCCCGACCCGACCCGACCGACCCGGAACCCGACCCGACCCGACGCCGACCCAGACCCGACCGACCCGACCCGACCCGGACCCGACCCGACCCGACCCGTCCCGACCCGACCCGACCCGATCTACTAGAGTTTAACCGCATACTTTCTCGATCCGACTTGACCCGATCCGACCCGTAAGATTTCAAAAGCTTTCTGACCCACCCGATCCGCGGGTACTATGAGGTCATGACCCGTGAAGAGCCCTGGGGGGGAAAAAAAAAAGGAGGAAAATGGCGTTCCGCTTGGCGCACCTCTCTAAGCTCCGTGGAATAGCCGTTGATGGGTGGAAAATTCAGGAACTCCAGCGCAACCAGCGCTTCCTCCCCCGCCGCCCCTCCCCTCAGGAGGATAGCCTTCGCGAGCTCGGGGCTCCAAACCTGTTAAAAGGAAGAGGTTTTGCCAATGTGTGCACGGGCGGGCGTGGGTTGGGGGGGTCGGGGTCGGGACGGAAAAAGGACCGGTTCAGCAGGGATGCCACGTTTTTTGGCTAAATATTTTCCCGACCGGGTTTGGATTATTTCCGTAGGCGAGAAACTTCTGCCGGCTACTGGTGCTGTAGTACACTAAGCTTCGTGCAGAGAGCTCTTTCTTCTTTTTGTTTCCGTGGAGTTTTCTTCTTCCGGAGTGCTTTGGAGTGATCAACGTTGAACCTCATGCTACCTACACATTGTCGGATGTCGAGGGATAGTAATATTACTAATTGATAGTAGGGTAGTATACCACTCTGATCGGAAACATAAGGATAATTTCAGTAAAATGTTATCATTTTCAAGGTCCTTATATTCCGGATCAGAGCGGGTATTTGTGTGTTGGTCGGGTTGCGTGAAGAAATTTCTTCGAAAATATTGGTTCGGTTGGGAGGTATGGAGCTCCTCACGCGAGGAGCTCAGCGAACAAGCCGCCACCCTTATAAGATGGCATCGCTCGTCGTGGGCTGACATTTAGCCGCGTTATCGTTGTGTTTGGGCTTCCGACCATGTGTTTGTAGCATGAGCTTCAGCGTTGATCACTCAGAAATTCCACCCCGAAAGAAGAAAACCAAGGGAAACCAAACAGGTGACCTATTGGACTACAGTAGCTTCAACGGTGATCACTCATAAACATTCCCCGAAAGACGAAGAAAACCAAGGGAAACCAAGCAAGGAAACCTATTGGACTACAGTATACTATTGTACTACAATAGCCTATTGGAGCTGCAGTAGCCTATTGGACTACAGTATAATATTGGACTACAATAGCCTATTGGAGATGCAGTTGCCTATTGGACTACAGTAGCCTATTGGACTGTAGCAGCTTCAACGTTGACCACTCATAAACATTCCCCCGGAAGAAGAAGAAGAAAACTCAAAGAGGAACCCAAACAAAAAGAAAAAACCTATGCACGATTTCTGACTCCCTTCTATGCATATTTCCAGCTTAACCCCTGACTACTTCAGTACCTGCCCTTTGCTCCTTATTTGCCATTGCCTACTCCTCTAACTTCTACAGTAGAGGCCCTTTTGTATTGCCGGTTTATTAATGCCGGTGTCCGATATAATGTCAGTTGAATCGCTTGGCACAGATGATAATAACTACTGTGGCGCGAGAGCGTGCGTTAGCAAAAGCTGATGAAAATCAACGAGCGTTGGGAATGCTGAACCTTCTGCGCGATAAAAATCAAGGCACGAACCGTAGTGGGGGGGGAGGTAGAAGAGCCTGCTTTGTGGCCCCGGATCTGAGCTACGACTATGGAGGGAGAGGGACAGGAGTGCAAAAATAATAAATGGGATGGAAAAAACAAAAGTGAGCGGAATAATGCCGGTGCCCGATATAATGACGGTGTATTGGCTCGGCGTGTGCCGTCATTATGGAGGGACCGGCACTACTGATGTAATCTTGATTATTAATCCGCGCCCAGGCTCCATCCCCGCGCCATCGGTGTGTGTCTGTCATCCTTGCTATTGTATTGTGCATCCCACAAAGGTGCAGCAAGGGCTTCGACCTTGATCCGCTCATAAGCATTATTACTATCATAAACATTATTACTATATATCATAAACAGTATTACTAACATAAAACATGAATACTATCATAAACATTGTTACTATCATAATCATTATTAAACATTCTTACTATCATAGACATTATTACTATCATAAACATGATTGCTATCATAAACATTATTACTATCATAAACATCATTGCTGTTATTATTGTTAGCCTTGCCATATATCCGACAATGTGAAGCATCATGAGGAGCTTGAACGTTGACGACTCATAAACATCATCCCCAGAAATACACCAGGTTTGGAAGAACAACGAAACCAACTAGGAAACCCGATACCAACACCTAAATAAACGAGTAGCACAGCTCAAAAACGAAACCAAGAAAACTACTGCTACTGCTGTACGTACGGTAGCTCTCACCAAGCTGTGGCTAGGTTCCGCCGCTCGCGTCAGCTGCTGCTTCTGCTGCTGCTGCTGCTGCCGCTGCTGCTGCTGGGGTCCGCCGTATCTCTTCCCCCCATCGTATGGCACCGCTTCGGGCCATAGCTATCGCAGTATTTAAGAAGAAAACGAAAATAATCCCCCATGATATAAGTTAGAAGAAAGGAACCAGGACGGCAATTGAAATAGAAGAGGAGGAAGGTAGAGGAGCATGTCATGGGAAGGAAAGAGCAAGGACGACAATTGAAGTAGGATAGAGAGGTTAAGCGGGGAGTATGTAGATACAGAAGGGAGTGAAGATCTTCGAACAGAGACAGATTTCCTCTTTTTTGTTTTGGTTTCCCTTTGTTTTTTTTCTTCTTTCGGGGCAGGTTTCTGAGTGGTCAACGTTGAAACTACTGTAGTCCAATAGGCTACTGTAGTCCAGTAGTCTACTGTAGTCCCATAGGTTTTCTTGCTTGGTTTCCCTTGGTGTTCTTTTTTCGGGGGATGTTTATGAGTGATCAACGCTAAAACTACTGTAGTCCAATATAGGCTTCTGTAGTCCAATAGGCTGTTGTAGTCCAATAGGCTACTGTAATCCAATAGGTATCCTTCTTCGGTTTCTCTTTGTTTTTTTTTTCTCTTATTTCGGGGGAAGTTTGTGGGTGATCAACATTGAAGCTTATGCCTGCACATTGTCGGAAGGCAAGGACAATAATAATACGCAACAATAATAATATTAATTGTTGCGAGAATGTACACCTCGTGAGGATCGATCGTGTCATACAAAAAGAGAGAACAGTAGTAGTAGAGCTGTTTTCGAGAATTCAGAAAAGTTCAAAAGCTCAACAATAAATAGGGTACCCACTCGCGCGAACAGCCCTGAGATGCTGAAACGCGATGCCCTAAAAGTCACCCCCCCCGTCATATAACCCCCCCTATAAATATATGATATATTTATAGGTTGGGTTGGCGTCGGTTGGCAACGACGCTGTAAAACACGCCACTCGCTGCGTGGAGCTAGACAACCAGGGTGCCGTTTTTTTTTGTTATTTTTTTTTGGCGGTTACCAAAGCTGGCGGTCGAGTAGATCATTTGTGCGGGGTGGAGAATCTTTGTTCCGCACAAGGGGAATGGTCGTATCACGTAGTGTTAATATGGTAAGGCGTCCGCGAGGCAGTTACATAGTAAAACCCATTGCTGTCTCCGGAAGTAGCCACACCAGAAATTAAATTAACTCATTGAAGCTGTCGTCCATATGCAAGTCCGCCTCAGAGGCGGTTCTTAGCAGGATGCAGCTCACCCTCCATGCGACTCGCCCAATACCTCACGGCGCTTCGCGCTTGGTGCAAGCAATGTCTGCCTGGTTGGTGAAAACCCAACGTGCTCCGTCCCGGCATTGTAGGGATGCGAGGGTCTATGGTCATATGACTACGGCCGTGCACAACATGAGTACACCCCCCCCCGTCATATAAATATATGATATATTTATAGGTTGGGTTGGCGTCGGTTGGCAACGACGCTGTAAAACACGCCACTCGCTGCGTGGAGCTAGACAACCAGGGTGCCGTTTTTTTTTGTCATTTTTTTTTGGCGGTCACCAAAGCTGGCGGTCGAGTAGATCATTTGTGCGGGGTGGAGAATCTTTGTTCCGCACAAGGGGAATGGTCGTATCACGTAGTGTTAATATGGTAAGGCGTCCGCGAGGCAGTTACATAGTAAAAACCCATTGCTGTCTCCGGAAGTGGCCACACCAGAAATTAAATTAACTCATTGAAGCTGTCGTCCATATGCAAGTCCGCCTCAGAGGCGGTTCTTAGCAGGATGCAGCTCACCCTCCATGCGACTCGCCCAATACCTCACGGCGTTTCGCGCTTGGTGCAAGCAATGTCTGCCTGGTTGGTGAAAACCCAACGCGCTCCGTCCCGGCATTGTAGGGATGCGAGGGTCTATGGTCATATGACTACGGCCGTGCACAACATGAGTACACCCCCCCCCCCCCCGAACGTAACCATGACTCGTTTTTATTTTTGTTTTTCCATCCCATTCATTGTCTTCCCCATTATTCTCTGTCTCCCTCGCTAGTCGTAACTCAGACCCGGGGTCCCAAAGAAGGCTCTTCTCCCCCCTTCCCACTACGGTGCGTGTCTATGTCTCCATCGCGAGAATGAGTATAGCGCTTTCTTCCCTCGTCGACTCGCGTCTATGCATGAAATGAGTACCCCCCCCCGCCCCCCCACAACAAAAAAGGAGAGACAGGAAGGGGATGTCATACATAACAAGATTTTTTTTGTGTAATATATGGGAAAAGCGTAATGAGCGCCGCCAAAAGTTGGAGATCGTTTCTTTAGTTAGGAGAAGGAACGGTGCGGTGCTCCGTCTCGAAAGGGGTGCACGGTCAAAAATGGTGGTCAAATCACTAAGGCGAGTAACAAATGAGTACCCGACCCCCCACAAAAAAACAAAATGAGGCAAAACAATGGATACATACAGAGAGGCATCGCGCTGAGAGCGCACTCAGCGCGGAGGTTATCCCGGGCGAGGCCCTCCGACCAGGGCAGGAGGCCTCATCCAAATCCAATACGACCTTACATTGAATGATCGGTGGCAGCGCAAAATAATCTGTAGAAAAAAAAAGTGAGAGAAATACAAAACGGGGGGGGGGAAGACGGAAAGGAAAAACAGGGGGCGAGGCAGCAGCAGCAACAGCAGCAGCAGGAGCAGCAGCAGCAGCAATGACAGTACACATCACACATCACACCTTGAGGCAGTCATCGAACGACACCATCGCCGCCACTCCCCTCGTCAAACAGGTGACCACCTTGTGGTCTGCCATAAGTTGAAAGGTCGGACATCTTTTCGATCGGAAACCGAACGTGTCCCCGGGGGGGAATTCAAGCCCCGCAGCCTGAAAAAGAAGAAGAAAAAAACGGAGCGCACGTATATATCACAGCAGCAAGCAGTGGTTGGATAAGGCCGCACGCATAGTGTCACAGCAACAGCACTGCTATTATTATTATTCCCTTTGCCATCTGACAATGTGCAGCTCTTGTTTTAATCGTACCATTCACATATATTGATAGGAGAGCAATCGGTTAAACACGTAGGATAGCGAACAAACATAAAAATCAAACATACCGGGCAATGATAATGACTGATAACTATATCTTAGTCGTTATCATTGATACCAGGTACAAACAGAGAGCTGGCGGCAGTCGGGTGTCTACGACCGCACGACAATCTTACAATAACATGTGGCAGGTAGGATAACGTGCAGGAAACAACGAGGCACTCGTACTCATCATATATATTATATGATTTGTCACTCTTAGACTAACTAACATGTAAGGTAAAATTATAGAAAACGACGAGGCACCTTTATATATAGTCTATATATACATATGATCCGACAAACTTACTTTCACATGGCATGCCAGGCACATGGTATGATCCGCATCAATCTTTGCTTATAGCACACTCTGTCCCTAAATGTAAAGACCGTTCGGTTATTGATATTCATATCATAACGGTTCTTACATTTTCGGACAGAGTGGTACAACTTTGAAGACGAAGGGTTAAGGTTGTAAGAGAGACCTTACCCCGAGTAACAGAAGGAAAGGCAGCAACAGGGGTTCCTATTCGGACATGGCATTTCTTTAATACATCTCGACGCTCCCATAGAAGACAATTAAAAACGATTTCTTGCCCAAATAACTTCAATATAGCAGATCCAAAACTCCTTATATTACCGTAAATATAGTTTTCCCCCTTTTGCTAAATTAAGTAATTATCCAACCAATCTCCCCCTTTTGCTAGGAGTAGTAGCGTGTCGTTCTTTAGTAATGTTCGACGTCTTACACAGTGGGTTTCCAATTGGTATATGGCATGTCTTACCTCTATCTTGACGCTCCCGGAGAGGATTATGTAGAGAGAATTTTTGCCCTCGTCGGAGAGGTGGACATGCTCGCCAGGTACTATACGGTACAGCTCCGCACGACGCGCAATCGCCGACCTATCGTAATGCGTACGTACGGAGATAGGGTCCCACGGTGCGACGGGAGCATCGGTAAGAATCACGACGAGGACAACAAGGTTCAGGTGCTTGTGTTGGGCAAAATCGGCTTACTTGGGATTCGGCGTCGTTTATATTTGGGTGCATTTTTTAAGGGTTTCGTTTGTTTTTTTTGTCGGGATGGTACGTAACACGTCTCAAAACGACGTTCAAATATGTCGAGCTTCGAAACAATTATACTGCTTCGTGCAACACTCTTGCTCTCTCCCTCGTGTCGTCTACTATTCGTGGGCCTGATGTTACTATTACGAGGGGCCGTAGTGAATAGGACCAAATATTGTTACAGTAGTAAAACAGGTAAATATATTTATTTTTTATGTATAGCGTAGGTCCTGTTTACTATGGTCCCCCCAAATACTACTATATATCCCCTCGTATAATAATGGTACTACAATACTGTGAGCTGTATTCGTATGCAGTGCCGTGAAGTTATAGGTGGCACTCAAGTGACAGGTACGTAGGCGAGAATGCCTCGTCGCAGGTTTGTCGAGCGTGCATGGTCATATATGTGTGTGGATAGCATTGTTTACTCGTATCCCCCCACGTGTTTGTAGTATATAGCACAGTCCTCTCCATGTAGGCCTATTGACGTAGACGTACACGCGAGGCGTGTCGTATATTGCGCGGTATAGATGCCGGACAAGGTACACCAGGAGTGCGTTGTATCCGATATGTATCCGAGTGATACTCGAAGCGTTTCATACCTCGGCCAGGTACTAATGGTCTGCTCGTAGATATTTTTAAGGCAGGTCTATTCCCGAACTTGTACGGTTGAATCTGTACGTACTACTGTACGTACTATGCAAATCCCGCACAACTTCTCACGACGGCAGATGATCTACGTACGGTACAGTAGATGGTATTACGGAGGACCATAGTAAATAAGACCAAAACTTGTTATTAATAGTAGAAATAGGAAAATGTATAGTTTTTTGTGTGTACCGTTGGTCATCTTTACTATGGTCCTCCGTAATAGATGGTCTACAGAATATGTACCGATAGATGATGATCTATCTGATCTGTCCGAGGTGTGTGCGTGCACTATATTTCCATGGGAGTATCATCGACTCTGTGGGTGTACGAGTAACTATCCGCATTCTTAGAAGTGTACGTACGCTTTACTACAACAGTGTTGCGTGTATACTCGTGGAGCTCGGCAATGCTGGAGGGCTGGCGATGTTTTGTTTTTACTATTAATAACTGTAGTAGTGATGCAACCTCATGCGGCTCGTCGTTCACCGCCATCTTACAGGGTATCGTCCTACAGTACTTCGTATACTGCTGCTGTAATATTGACTACGAGTAACTCGTACTGCTGTGTCACTTTCTAGGGTCAGCTATTCAAAATACTGTACACAATGACAGCTACCGTACGCATACGTCGTACACGGAGTGAGTTCTTTCGTGTCACCTGTTGTACAGAGTAGTTATGTACGTACCGTGCAGTAGTAGCGTCAGCACTACAGTACGTACGCAGGACACCTACGAGTACGTACAGTACGTACTGCACCTGGTGGAGATGCCCAGCTGCCGGACGAAGCTAGCCCGATACAGACCGTTCGAGATCTCGAAAACATCCTCAGCACTCCGGAGCTCCTGCGGGATCTTCAGCAGCCGAACCAGCTCCTCCGGAACCGTCGGCCGATCCTCTTCCCCAGCTTTCTCTTCCGCAGCGCTCGATTCCGCCATGGACGGCTGTACGTACTGTACGATATGATTACTGCATGTACGACGACAGAAGGTGTGGCTGTTGTGCGCGTTGCGCAACAGAAGTTCAACTCCACCGGCCAGGAAGGTTCGTAGCGCGCCTCGTGCGTACTCCACTCACATGAAGACCACGACTGGTTTGGGTACGAGCGGTCTCATGTCGGAATGCATAGCATGTTCATCTCATACCATACGAGTTCAAGTAGGATATAGGTATAATAGTAGACTACCTCAGGTACGCTGCAAGCTCGAGAATCGACGTACAGCTCTGCCTTCTAGAGATTGCGTCCCATACCCTAGGCGTTACAAAGATCGGATAGCCGCCGCCCCACTCAGACGGTGCCCTGGGGCGTGGAGTGGGACCCTGTGTATCCACGAGGTACAGCAGTACGTAGTGGCGAGAGAGAGCAGAGAGGAAGAGACAGAGACCTGGATCCTTACGCGTGGACAAGACGAAATAGCTGAATAGCTGACGTTTTCTGACTTTCAGTTATTCCACCGCAAGAAACGGTCATTTTTTGTTCCTCTTCGGAGCGACCAGCGGCGGAGTTGTTACCTCCTCGCCAAAATGCGGCGGGTTATCATCCGTGTTCGCTGCGATATCTTGTTTTGTGCTTGATACCTTCGAGTATCGAGTCTTGA
This sequence comes from Saccharina japonica, assembly GCA_008828725.1. Lineage (NCBI taxonomy): Eukaryota > Phaeophyceae > Laminariales > Laminariaceae > Saccharina > Saccharina japonica. The sequence goes on along the minus strand of MEHQ01003641.1, from coordinate 73,092 downwards.
GGCAGGACTCACGGGGTCACTACTACTGCCCACGGCATACCTCGACGCTCCAAGCCCGTAGATAAGCTCAGGAGCTTGATGCGGTAACGAGGGGTGCTGTCGCACAAGATGTTCGGCCGACCACCAGCACGACGAGGTGAAAACTCACACCGGTATCTGGAAGTCTTCGTTCGTAGAGGCAAATATTGCAGCAGTTTTTTACAGCAGAAGATCGTATCATAGATAGGTACGTCCCTGGTTGCTGGCGTTGTGTCGAAAGCACCGTGTACCGTGAAGACAGCGCACACATACCCCTTGGTACTAGGCACTGGTCGGTATACACCTGTGCTATGGACAGTGGTGGGTGCGGCGGCAGTTCCACAAGGCTGCCGTTGTTGGCGCGATGATATGATTTGGGTACATATGAAAATCATACTGCTGTACGTACAATGCACAAGCCCCTGCGTACGGACGGTGTTATTTTTTTTTTTTTTTTTTTTTTTTTATCCTCCGGCGGATGGGATTAATCGTTGATTCGGCCCTCTAGTTGGGGTGAGCATGGCGACGAGTGGCCTTTCGTCGCATCGATGCAGTTTGACACGTTGGGGAGGAGGATACCAAGCGAGGTGACTGCTGTGTATTACAAGCTGCTTTAAAATAGACTTGCGCCTGTAGGCGTTGAGTAGGCCTACGTCCTACGTTCAGACATTCCTGCTGTATATGTACGAGTACTGACAAGTCGACACTTTTTCCTTCGTATATTGCTGCTGCTGCTGTGTCCTCCTGTTGGCATTGATTTATTAAATGCCGGTTGGTTGTTTGCAACTGCAACAGGGGTATCTCTCGGAATGATAGAACGTGGACCAAAGCACCGCGGGGGTGTAAGATATGGTATCAACAGCCCTCCGGACTCAATACTCGAGCCTCATACACTTTCCTGTGCTCCCGTACCCCCGCTACATTGTTTTTACACGTGTCCTGTCCTGTCCTGTCCTGTCCTGTCCTGTCCTGTCCTGTCCTGTCCTGCCCTGTGTCCTTGTCAACCACGTTTGTGTGCATACGCCCATCAGTGCGCGCGGCGCAAACAAGATGGCATCATGCCATGATCACGACGACGATGGTAATGCTATTGGGCCAGTTGTATCACGGAGCTCCTGTCATTTCCACAGCTACTGCTAGCTCTGGTGTTGCTGCAACTGTCGGGCTCGACGGTGATCTCATCGGTGCAGAAATTACCGCTGATGGACTAGTTACCGCTGATCGACAAGTTGCCGCTGACGCACAAGTTACCGCTGACGCACAAGTTGCCGCTGACGCACAAGCTACCGCTGACGCACGAGTTACCGCTGGTGAACAAGATAAAGCTACCGCTGATAGACAAGTTAAAGTTACCGCTGATGGACAAGTTACCGCTGATGCACATGCTACCGCTAGCTTGCACGGGCAAGGTGGGGATGCTTCAAGCAGCGGCGAAAGCTTGGCCGCCGAGGGGGATGGTGAAAGGACTAAATCCCGAACCCCTTTGTTGGACAAGTACACGTATATTGAGACTGTTCGGACGGAGGTAGACGAGGACCAGCTGCCGGAGCTGCCCGACTTCCTGGAGAGCATCGGCCTCAGGCATACACTGGAGGTGCGCACAGTTCAGTTAACGCGTCCTACGACAGAGATATGTAACGTTTTTTTTGTCTGAAACGTTTTCTGACTGACGGAGCGCAAAAGGGGTCCCTAAGGGGATAAAAATCTCTCATTTCGGGCCAGGCTCGAATTCTTATGGTAATCCCTTCAATAACTGGTCCCACGAACTTGGGGACAAACTACTTGGAACTAGTGTGGGTCGTTTTTTTTTCAGTTCTCAATGGGTTAAGGAAGGGTGTGTCCCGAACATGATCATTTATGATTTCAGTAAAACACGTAAGTGTCCACATTTTTACACGTCTTTGCCCGAAACTCGAGCCTGCAACTTAACTCCCAAAGTATTACATGCAACTGCCGTAGAACTTTAAAAGGTGTTCGGTCATACCTCGGGCAGGTGATGGATTCCCGCTGAGTCATTGTTACAAGGATTACCCTGGGCTGGGTAATTGATCGATCTTTTGCCCCTATAGCTCAGCAGGTAACCCATGAATACCATGACATACATGCTATGATATGGTGGAGGTAATATAGCACCAAATATGTATGAGGGTTATGAAATCACTTGTTTATAGTACAGAAGTTCCATGCATCACCCCCCCCCAAAATCAAATGATTTTGAGAAAAGCTAAAGTGCGACACAATGGCCTAACTTAGCCAAAGCCTCGAGTTTGATCACGAATGATATCGTACAACACTAATAATAATGATGGCGTTCCAACAATAATACCAATATCCATACTATTAATGATAGTCATACTATATAATACAGCAGCCAGTTTGTCAAGTATTCAGGGATGACGGATGATTGTGATACGATAGGTGTACGTGAATGGTATGATTGAAATATAATCTCGAGTTTGGTCACGAATGATATCGTACAACACTAATAATAATGCCGTTCTAACAATATTGGGTAAAGGAGCATGCTAATATCCATACTATCAATAATAGCCATAACTAATACAGTAGCCAGTTTGTCAAGTATTCAGGGATGACTGATGATTGTGATATGACAGGTGTATGTGAATGGTGTGATTGAAATATGAGCTGCACATTGTCTGATGGCAAATCAAAAATGGCATAATAATAATAATAATGATTTATTCCGAGGATTTTGGGAAGGTTTAATCCCCCTTAAGAACTGGTTCCACATATTTGGGGAAAAAATACTCGGAATTAGTGTGGATTTTTTTTTCAGTTCTGAATGTGGGTTAAGGGCCCGTTTTAACGAAGAAGAAAAAAAAACAATTTGGAAAAAAAAAAATTCAAATCCGCTTTTCATTGGTCAACACACGCACCAGCACCAAAGATTAGGATCTTGGGGCATAATATTTGGTGCTGGTGCGTGTGTTGACCAATGAAAAGCGAATTTGAATTTTATTTTTTCCAAATTGAATTTATTTTATACTCGTTAAATTCGGGCCCTAAGGAGGGCTCCCCTTCATTACAAAAAAAAAAGCAAAAAAAAAGTGCTACCTCTCTCGTGGCACGCGTCTGTTTTTTTGGCACTAAAAAAATTGTCGTATACAGCAGTAGCCATACTATTAACAATGGTCATACTGCAGTGGTCATACTAATGTGTCAGTCGTTTAAATATCGCCGCAGAAGGCAAAAAAAGTGCTGCCTCTACCGTAGCATGATCTAGAGTGCTTCTGAGTGACCAACGTCGAGGCTCTTTCGTGCTACATACAAACTGTCAGACGGCAAGGGCAATAATAATAACACGAATTGTTATTATTTTAGAATACAGGGCACCGAGATAGAATCAGGGGGCGTATACCCCGGATTGGTGATGTTTACCTTTCCAGTTTTATGTTTACCTTCACGTAGCGTTTAGAGGGGAGCGGAGGGCTCCAGACTATCTGTTTTTGGCTGACTTTGATCGCTTTGCGGACCCTTCGGGTTCCACTTTTATTTCAGTATACCTTTTTTTTTGGTAAGTTAGCCTGTGACCACGGGAATCGACCGTGTCAAGCGTTGGATTAGTACGGACAGATGGAGGTACTGGATAGAGAGACCGGCACGGCTTTTATTGTGAAGACAACAACAACAGGGTGCTCGTAGCTTATCGTATCACAGTATGGGGTACTGGAACATGATCGTACATCGGGACCATGCAGTATAGACGAAGCCATGACCCGCTTGTCAGGGTATATAGCCAAGGAAGGGTTACGCTTAACCCCCCTTGAGGCCACTCTCCACCACCACCACCACCACCGTTCTCCAGAGCGCTTCGTCCACATAAGCGCCATATTTCTAACCATATTTCTCTTCTGTTCTAGTGAACTATTCACGTATACGTCACGGACCACTGGGTGCCATCGTTCATCTGCTGGTATCTTCTCGATACATCAATAGTACATAATTTGCCTTCGTACAGGGCACACACACAAGCACTGCCCTTCAGATTCCGCCAGAAAACTGAGCGTAAACAGTACAGGACACCTTTTACGGTAACAACGTTTAATCCTATTTACTAGTGTTTACTATGGTCCCCCGTAATAATTAGAACAAAGCTAATAAAAAAGCCAAGCTGAAATTTAGAGGAAAACAAGAAATCCGGGAGCCGTTACCTTGAAATTATGTGTGGAAAGCACCCTTCTCTCGCATAAGAAATCCAAACCTGGTCCAGTCTTCCTGTTTCTTATTAGGTGTTCTGTACTGCTGTGTCATATTCACCAAATGCGCACGCACTCCCACAACCCGCTGTGTATGGATGGATGGATGTTGTACTGCTTTTCGTTTTTCCGTGCTCGTACAATCGTTTTGGTGGTGGGGGGGCGGGGGGCGCAGGACTTTTACCGGAAGAGCGTGTTCGAGACCAAGTACCTGTTCGCGGTTAACGACATGGACCTTCGCCTCATGGTGAGCTCACGCCCTTTTATAACCGCACAGTACACTGAAACGCTTGTTTCACACTAATTTCAAGTAATGTTTCCGCGAAACGAGAGCGTGGTCTTACAGGGGACAACAGGTTTTCACCCCCACAACACAGCAATGTAGGCGTTTTTTTGTTTTTTATGTGACGGTGGCAAGACTAAGGCTGCTAATACAGCCTACGATACGTGCGTATGCTTTTTGGTTTGATTTTCTTCTACATAATGTCATAGGTTTTCTTCTTTTTTCTGGGGATGTTTCATGAGTGATCAATGTTGAAGATCATTGTGCTGCTGCACATTATCGGGTGGCAGGGATACCAATAATAATTGTTATAATTATAGTTATTGTTATTAATAATATTATTATACGGGGGGGTATAGTAAACAGGACCTACGGTGCACACTAAAACCTATATATTTCCCTATTTTTACCAACAATATTTGGTCCTATTTACTATGGTCCTCCGTAACAGCTCACGTCATAATAAAATTACTGAATTCCACCCACCCACAGATCGGAAGAGCACACGTCTGATCCCAAGTCTCTAAAAAAAAAAAAAAAAACCACCCACCCACACCCTCTGATACTACTGTGCTTGCCTTGTGCGCGCCGCGTTGCTGCGTTGTGCTGTGTATGCGCAATGTTTCGATAGCAAAACATACCAATAATTTTCTTGTTTCGGAGTGTTTATGAGTGGCCAACGGTGAAGCTCATATATACACACGGCTGTCAGATGGCAAAGACAGTAATAACACTACGCACAGTAAACGTGTTGTTGGGGGTGTTTTCATCCTTATGCAAGAAAGTTCGCCTCACAAGCGGTTCTTAGTTCTTAGTGGGATGCAGTTCACCCTTCATGCGACTCACCCAACACCTCACGGCGCTTCGCGCTTGGTGTTAGCAATGTCTGCCTGGTCGGTGAAAACCCGACACGCTCCGTCCCGGCATTGTAGGGATGCGAGGGTCTATGGTCATACGACTACGGCCATGCATGAAAATAAAGAAGTACACCCCCCCCTGGTCGATGAAAACCCGACACGCTCCGTCCCGGCATTGTAGGGATGCGAGGGTCTATGGTCATACGACTACGGCCATGCATGAAAATAAAGAAGTACACCCCCCCCTGGTCGATGAAAACCCGACACGCTCCGTCCCGGCAGTGTAGGGATGCGAGGGTCTATGGTCATACGACTACGGCCATGCATTAAAATAAAAAAGTCCCCCCCCCCCCCCTCCTCCGTGTTTTGGTTTCACTAACTTTTTTATGTTGTTTTTTGTTTTTTCCCCCCCCCCCCCCCTCCATGCGGCGAAAGAGGAAGGGTATAAGATTAGCAAAAAGTGTATTTGTAATATATGGAAACAACGTAATGAGCGCCCAAATGGTGGAGGTGTCTCTATTAGGAGTAGGAACGGTGCTGCTCCGTCTCGAAAGGGATGCGTGGTCAATGGTCAAATGACTAAGGCAAGCAATCCCCCCCCCCCCCCCCGTCCGTGTTTTGGTTTCGCTAAAAACATTTCGTGTTTTTTGTCTTTTAAAGGGCTTGGCCCCCGAGGAAATATCTGCGGTTAAGAAAAGGGCGGCGGAGCTGAAAGTTGAGAGAGACGTCACCGAGGAGAGGCTCCACCCCCTGCTGGAGAGGAGGAACGAGCTCACCTACGGCAGGCTGTTCCTCGACCGGTCGGCGTCTAGCTTCGAGGTGTGGAAACCCTTGTGATGGCATGTAGATATCGAAGTATATCCTTCGAAGTATATATCACACTCAGCTTGCAAAATATGATGAGTTTCGACGGAATCTTCGATCTCATAGCTGTTGTTTTTTTCATTCTATAAATATTTATATATACTTGTATGTCTACGGGCTATTTTTTCTCGAGTTTTACCATTTTGTTGATAGTGATTTCGTACTACTGCTGTTATATGGGTGAGTTCACCGCAAAAGCGAGCGGAGGGCGCCCCCCCCCCC
>MEHQ01003641.1:48895-60397 GCA_008828725.1 Saccharina japonica | reverse complement strand
CCCCCCCCCCCCCCCCCCCGTCCTCCTCCTCCTCCTCTCCCCCCCACCCCTCGGTCGATAACCCGCCCCGGGTAAAGGTGCTCGTGAGGGGTTCTACCCTGGCGTCGCTGTCGAAGGCTATGGAGTGGGGGCCCGTGTCGGCAAAGCTTGTCCCGCTGGACTGCAAGCCTGGGAAGGCGGCCTGCGCGGCGGTGTTGCCGGAAGAACAGGAAGCCGACAACCAGGTTCGGGACCCGTTGTTTTGCGGTATAACCTGTATTAGGGTTGCCTTTTGTTTTACGGTATCTGTTTAGGGGTTGCCTGTTGTTTACGGTGTACCCTATATAGGGGGTGCCTTTTGTTTACGGTACCTATATAAGGGTTGCTTCGAAACCTTTTTTGGCAACTGCGGGGCTAGCTATATACCACTTCTGACCCGAAATATAAGCAACACTTAAATTAAATTTTAGAATACAAACGGTTATTATATTCAGGTCAGAGCGGTACCACTTCTGACCGGGAATATGAGGATTGTTTTTATATTAACATTTAGTAGAAACGGTGCTTACATTTCGGGTCATAATGGTACGCAATATTGCCACCCTCGATAATGTGCAGGCAAGCATGAGCTTAAACATTGACCACTCTCTCGCGAATGGCTCTGTGTACGTATTAGTAGTACCTCACTAAACAAATACGGACAAAAAACAATTGTTGGCGCAGGCAGCGTAACACACAACGATCCCCCATGATCGCGGTGCAGAGAAAAAGGGGAGTCACCCCAGCGTGACGAGTGGCTATGTGAAACGCTGAAAACATCAGGGCTGCTCACCGATCGGGTCAAACCTCGCGGGTCAGGTCCGGTCAGGTCGGGTCGGGTCGGGCCGGGTAAGGGTGGCCCGATTCAACCCGTGAGAGCTTGAAAAATTCTTGACCCGACCCGATCGGATCCGATCCAACCGGATCCGATCCGACCCGACCCGACCCGACCCGACCCGACCCGACCCGACCCGACCCGTGAGATTTCAATAACCTCCTGGCCCTAGAAAAAAGAGCCCAAAAAGGTAACCCTCCTACGTACGGTAGCCTTGGTATTTCGTGTCATCAAAAATGGCAGAGCAAGGGAGGGCACCAGGGGTGGGGTCGGTCGATGGAAAGCTGGAAGTACGTGTAGAACGGAGTTAGGCTGCTCGTACGTATTACGCGTACAGTGGTAGTGGTCCCTCTAAATAGTGCCGGTTGCCCGCTAAATAGTACCGTAGTGCCTGTGGAATCGCTTGGCGCAGATGGGATCAACCAGTGTATGGCAGTGTGCTGAGTAGTGCCGGTTGCCGCTATGTATAGTGCCGGTATTGTTGGCCGGCGACGCGTGCTACGAGAGAGGTAGAAGGTATACCTTTTTTTGGCTTAAATGATTTCTGAATGATCGAGCTCCTTAACCCAAATTCGGCGGACTGTCATAATTTTGCTGCAATCTTGTTCCTTGTTCGCTTCGGCCGTGGGATTTTCAATCGGATAGCTCTTTTGCTTTCCTCCCTTAATGATCACTTTGGGGTGAGGTGTAGAGCTCTTCAAGTAGCCACCCTTAGAAGGCAAAAAAACATGGTGCACCTCTATTGTAGCATGCGTCCGGCGCATACCGGCACTGTAGAGGGACCGGCACTATTAATACTGTATGATACGAAGGTGGTCGGTTTCCTTGAGTTGATTTCCCACCAACATGGTGTTCCTTCTTTCTCTTTCTTGCTGGGTGGTTCGTGAGCGATCGACGACGTCGAAGAAGAAGAAGATTAAGCTTAGCCCTTGAACTAGTGCCCTACGACACATAACCTAAAGTTACTTTGACTCTAATTCCAAGTGTTTTGTCCCAACCATAGGAGATCAGTCCCGCTTTCAGGGGTATATAAATAAATTAATACCATGTTATGTTGCACCGTTTCGCTTGCAATAACGCTTGATATTTGCAGGTCGACTCGGGAACCATTTCCGTATTGTTGGGCCCCACCACCACCACCACCACCACCACCACCACCACCACCAACGACCAAACAAATCCGGAGGGGTTTCCAGACATCCCTGAGGCGTTCGATTTTCTGTCCGCCACTTTCGGGTCAACGTTACCCACTGGGCACGTGCCGTTCGTGCCCTCCCTGCCGGATAATGCCTGCGCGCCTCTAGCAACTCCTGCGGTGGAAGCGATCGACAGGGGCAGCAGCGTGGGGGGGGGGGCAGCGGTGTTGGTTAGGAGGGGAGGGTGCTCTTTTGGGGTCAAGGCCAAGAATGTGCAGGTGGGGTGGGGTGGGGTGGGGTGGGGGTGGGTGTTATTAGTAGGTGCGGGATGGGGTGGTGGCGGTGGCGACTGACGTCGCGACGGCGACAAAGCGAAATATAAGAATCAGTGGCGTTTTCATTAGGTGCTGTTGTGTTGTGTTGTGTTTTTTTTTCAACCTGGTAATTGCTTGTTTTGAGTCTTATTTTTTTTTTTTATGGGGGGGGGGGTGGGGTAGGGCGGGAACGAGAGAGATTCATACCACTATTACGGGGGGCCATAGTAAAAGGGACCTTGGTAGAGGTGCACCATTTGTTTTTCTTTCTGAAAGTTCCTCGGTTAAGGCTCACTAACCACCTCATAAAAAAAAACGATTGAAAGTACAACTACCCGATGAAATATCCCATGGCCTAGTGTATACAAAAAAATAGAAAAAAAAACATTATCGTAGGCAAAAAAAGAATAATGGCACTCCGACGATTTTGGGTGAAGGGAGCCCCCGTCATGAAGAAAATATTTGCCTCATGAGGAAAAAAGTGCTACGTAACCCCTTCACTAAGGGCAAAAACAATAATGGCAAGCCTGACTATTCACTCTGGTTGCTCTTTATCACTCACGCGTGTTTGGTTCATGTTATTAGCGGTTCCCTGCCTTTTCAGAAGTTCTGAGCAGGAGGGCAAGTGTTCCTCTTCTCAGAGGAATATATAAATAGTAACGCCTCCAACAACCATAGAGGGGAAACGAGGATACCATGACACCCCGTCATTCAGAAAATATTTGCCCCCTTGGGGTAAAAAGTACTACGTACACCCATCATAGCAAGGCAATATTTGCCTCCTGGGGCAAAAAGTACTACGTACCCCCCATCATACCAAAAGGCTTCGTACCTTCAAACATGCATGCCGTGCCCAAACATGCCATCCCTTATCCAGGATGCCGGTGGACGAGTGATCGTCATCGGAGACAAGGGATTGGGGGCGCTTCAAAACGTCGGGGCTCCAGACCCGCTGGTATGGTAACTACAGCAGTAATGGTCGGGTTTAGGGTGTCGTATACACAGTTTTTTTTTCTGCTTTTGTTCCGTATTAACCCATTCAGAACTGAAAAAAACTGTCCCACACTAGTTCCAAGTAGTTTTTCACCAAAACAGGGGACCGGTTCTTAAGGGGTCAAGAGTGGTCTTCATTTTTTTCTGTTGCTTGGTCATTATTTTTGCAATTGACGCTATATGTACGAACAGAAACGCTGCGCATTGTGTGTTGGAAGGTAAGCGGAGTGGAAATGTGACGTATAGTATGATATTATGGTATGGTATCATGGTATGGTATCAGGGTATGGTATCATGGTATGGTATCATGATATGGTATCACGGTATGGTATCATGGTATGGTATCATGGTATGGTATCATGGTAATGGTATGGTAAAATATACCTGGTAGTGCGTATGGTACCATGGTATATATGGTATGGAAAATCGAAGACAGTATGGTTTCTTCTTGTGGTATCGTGGTATGATGAATAGAAAATGGTATGGTATCATGCCACGGTCGGTATGGTAAATAGAAGATGGTATGGTATGGTATGGTAGCATGGTATCGCACCATAGTATGGTATAATAGCATGGCAAGTATGTTAAATAGGAGATCGTATGTGGTAAGCAGAAAAGTTGTAGTGCACGGGAGGTTAGGATATACGAGGAGATTCGGGCAACAAGATATTATTAGGTTTGCTTAGGTCACATCAATACCTGCGGCGAGAAGCTGCAGCATCGACAACAACACCACCACCGACACAAAAATCAACGACAATAACAACAACGCCGTCCAAACCACCAACACCACCAACACTACCAACACCACTAATACCGCTGGCAATGGCGCCACCACCAACAAAACGAAAGAGTAGAAGGTAGAGGAAAGGGCAGAGGAGCACATAAGGAGAAGGAAGGAGCAAGGGCAAAAACAAATAAGTAGATACGAGGTTACGCGGGAAGTTGGTACAGAAGAGGGAGGTAGACTTCGTGTGCAGGTTTAGGTTTCCTTTTTGTTTTTTTTTCGGGGTTTTCCTCGTTGTTGTTTTTTTGTTTCGGGGAATGCTTATGAGTGATCAGCGTTGAAGCTCAGCTCATGCTGCATGCACGTTGTTGAAGGTGGCAAACAAACGCAAACATAACAACACCACTCAATCGCAGTTCTACATCCAACCCTCCCTAAACCATTGCTGTCTCTGAAAGTGGCCACACCAGAAATTAAATTAACTCATTGAAGCTGTCATCCATATGCAAGTCCGCCTCACAAGCGGTCCTTGGTAGGATGCAGCTCACCCTTCATGCGACTCGCCCAACACCTCACGGCGCTTCGCGCTTGGTGCTATTAATAGCAATGTCTGCCGGACCGGTGAAAACCCGACATGGCTCCGTCCCGGTAATGTAGGGGCGCGAGGGCCGTGCACGACATGAGTACTCTATGGTCATACGACTACGGCCGTGCGCGAGTACGAAGTACACCCCTCAACCGATCTCCCCCCACTCCGCCCCACCCCACCCCCTGCTGCACACCCGAAAGGCAAAGGAGCTCTACATCCCCGGGGTTTTCATAACCGAGAGGGCGGGAGACATCCTTGCAACCGCCATCACTCTTACTACCGCCACCACCGCCACCATCACCACCATCACCACCACCACCACCACCGAGAATGCTCCTGAAGCACGCGGTGAGTTGTTGAATCTAGACCATATTACCGGGAGGGGTGTACTTCATTTTCGTGCATGGCCGTAGTCGTATGACCATAGACCCTCGCATCCCTACAATGCCGGGACGGAGCATGTCGGGTTTGCACCATGTTACGGAGGGGGGGTGGACTCATTTGTTGCTTGCCTTGTTTCATAGTTCGGGGCCATTGACCGCACGCAACCCTTTTCGAGACGGAGCACGGCAGATATGGGGGGGGCGGGGGCATAGTGATCTGAACCAAAATATACATTATAAAAAGATACTGGAAAATATAGTTTTTTTTTGTGGTACATGGCGAGTTCTGACTTTTACTATGGCCCACCCGCCGGTAATAAGTTTTCCCGCTGATTTTGTATTATCTGACACTCAGGAAGAATCATGAATCTAGATTCATTCTACAGAATGAGAATCATGATCTAAATCATCTACAGAATAGAGTCATGATCCTAGATCATCTACAACAGTATCAAGATCTAATTGACGGCATCTACAGATAGATCATGATCTAGATCATCTACAGATAGATCATGATCTAGATCATCTACAGATAGATCATGATCTAGACCATCTACAGATAGATCATGATCTAGATCATCTACAGATAGATCATGATCTAAATCATCTACAGATAGATCATGATCTAGATCGTCTACAGACAGATCATGATCTAGATAATCTATAGATAGATCATGATCTAGATAATCTATAGGTAGATCATGATCTAGATAATCTGTATATCCTAACCGACGCATGCTATATACGATAGAGGTGCACCATTTTTTGCCTTCTGGGGGTGGTCACTTAAGGAGCTCTATACTAATAGTAAGTAAAAACGCATTTTTTTGAGGGAAATAAAAGTGTTATTCATATATGCCCGACGAAAAACCTAAGTATACAAGAAACAATATTGCATCACAAGAATAACAAAGGTCCGTCGATTTGTGGTTAACCCATTCAGAACTGAAAAACGTATTCCACACTAATTTCAAGTAGTTTGTCCCGAAAAACGGGGACCAATTCTTAAGGGGTTAAGGAGCTCGATCATTCAGAAACCATTTTAGCCAAAAAAAGGTATACATTATACCTCTATTGTAGCAGCACGCGTCAAACCCGCCGTTAAGATATGTTGTGCAGGATCTGTGTAGTACAAGATCCAATCCAGGACACACGCCCTATACGTACGAAGATTGTGCAGGTTTTACGGCTCCCACTTGGCAACATGAGCTAGATCATACAGGTCATACAGATCATACAGATCATACAGATCATACAGATCATACAGATCTTAATACAGATCATACAGATCATACAGATCATACAGATCATACATATCAGGAATCTATCTACCCTGAAGTATCTAGACCATGATCTGTAGATGATCTGTAGATGATCTGTCGAAGGTGTGGTAGTATACACGACTTGCAGCCTATAGCACGAAACAGACTGAAAAAAAAACAAATTGTTCGCAAACATCCCATAGTACGCGACAGCAGCTAAGAATCTCCTGTTTTGGCTACGAAGGCTCGCGGCTTACTGCTACGTCAACGTTGAGCATTGGCTCTTAAAGGTGGTACGTATTATATTATATACCAGGGTGAGATATCAGAGTGGCGTTCCCTTGATATCGCAAATGCTTAAGTACAGTTGCTGCAAACAAATTCATAAATTTCACTAAAAGCATCTCAGTCTGAAATGCTTGCCACATGTCGCATATATACTGCCGTATTCATGCATTGAACTCATGGAATAGGTGTGTTGTTGCGTTGCGCCCGACAGGCTTGACGATCAGATTCGACCCCGACAACAGCGTGGGAAGGGCCTGGGGAACGCTAGGAGCGATGCACTGGCCTGAGGACCTACTGGAGGCAAGGGTACTGGGAAGGCAACTTCGGGTGAGTTATGGAGATACGGGTTGGCGCGCGCAGGAGGGGGGGGGGGGAGAACGGGAGATTGGGGGGTGGGGGGTCGAGGGGGCAGTAGCTCATTTGTTGCTTAGCCTAAGTGCATTTGACCATGAAGGGTATTCAACTTGGTGTTTGCCTTAGCCATTACGCATATGACGCACTCATCCTTTCGAGCGGAGCACCGTTCCTACACCGTTACGACTCCTAAATGGGGGGGGAGACGAAGGCGAGGGGGGAAGGGGGTGAGGAAAACGGGGGGGCGAGGAGAAATAGGGGGAAAGAGCGGAGGGGGGGGCGGGTGTAGCTCATGTTTGCACGGCCGTAGTCAAAGACCATAGACCCTCGCATACCCTACAGGCGGACGGAGCGGCGTTGGGTTTTCACGCAAACCAGGCAGACCATTGCTTGCAACAAGCGCGAATCGCCATGAAGGTATTTGGGCGAGTCGCATTGGGGGGGGGGGACAGGGTGAGGCTGACAATACTGCTAAGAACGCACCTCTGAGGCGGACCTGTGCATATGGACGACAGCTCAATGAGTTAATTAATTTCTGTGTGGCCACTCGAGACAGCAAAAATGGTTTTAACTATTAACTGCCTCGCGGAACCCTTACGCATAATTAACACTACGTGATACGGACCATTGCCCCTTGTGCGGAACAAAAGGTTCCTCACCCCGCACAATGATGCTACTCGACCGCCAGCTTGGGTGACTCGGCCAAAAACAAAATAACATAAAAAAAACGGCACCGCTGGTTGTTAGCTACACGCAGCGAGTGCAGGTTTAGCAGCGTCGTTGCAACCGACGCCAACGCCAAACCTAATAAATATCATATATATAGGGGGGGGGGAGAATAGGGGGGGGGGGAGCGGAAGGGTGGAGAGGAGAGGGGGGGACGGGGAGATAGAGGGGAAAGGGGGGGGAGGGGATGCTACTTTAACCAAAATTTCCTCAATAAATCCCAACTATTAATAGGTTGTTCTTCGAAAACGTGAACGGACGTGGATTGATACAGTTCTACTTTTATATTAGTACGTATACAAGCTTAACAAAAACAAAAATCCCGTGCATGTATCGATCTCTCTACCTGTTATGACATGCGGTATGGCAGGCCACCCATGCGGAGAGCTCGTGCAGGTCGAGGTGGGTCGCGGACAAGGTTCACCAGACGGAGCGACTCCACCCGCCACCCGCTGGGACGGAAAAAGCGGCATGACGTGACAAAAATACCTTGTTTCGAAAAGAGGCGTAACCCTTTTTACTGCTGGAAATAGTGTACCACACTAAATCCAAGTAGTTTTCCCCCCAAAAACGTGGGTGCGGTTCTAAAATAGTTATCTTGGGTTTTGGCGATTCTTCTAGCGAAAGACGGGAAAGAGAAAAGCAGCACGTGACATGACATGACTTGCACGTAGCCAAAGCAGCTCGGGTTTCGCGATTCGTCTGCCGAGGGGAGGGATGAAGAAAAGTGTGACATGGCGTGTCGTTTGTACGTAGCAAAAAACGAGAACAGCTCGGGGCTTTTTTGCGATTTTATCCAGCTAGGGGGGAGGTGAAGAAAGCAGCTTGTAACATGGCGTGTCGGGCGTACGTAACAAAAAACAGAACAGCTCGGGGTGTTTGCAATTGTTCTAGCGAAAGGTGGGAAGGAGAAAAGCAGCACGCCATGACATGACTTGTACGTACTGTAGCAAAGAAGGAAGAGAACATTTTGAGTTTTTGCGGTTTTTTCTAGCTGGGGGGAAAGAGATAAGCAACTTTTTTATTGAACAATAATATAAAAATGGTGCTTATATTTAGGAACAGAGTGGTAACACGGGTAGGGAAAATATCATAGCTCGGTTTTCGCAGGTTGGAAGGGTTTTTTCTGGCGGGGACTGGACACGGAAGGGGGTGCACTCATGTCGTGCATGGCCTTTAGTCGTATGACCATAGACCCTCGCATCCCTACAATGCCGGGAGACGGAGCATGTTGGGTTTTCACCAACCAGGCAGACATTGGGTGCTTGCTGCACCAAGCGGGAAGCAGCCGTGAGGTGCTGGTTGGGCCGAGTCGCAGGAAGGGGGAGCTGCGTCCTGCTAAGAACCGCTGTTGAGGCGAACTTGCCTATGGACGGCACAGCCTACAATGAAATGACTTGGCTCTTTTGTTGTTGCTTACCTTACGTTATTGGACCATTGGCCACGCATGCATTCCTTTCCGCGGGGACTCAGGGACGGGAAAGAAAAATCCAGCACGACATGACATGCAGCGAAAAGATCACAACTCGGGTTTGCAAGTAGATTGGAGGCGGTTTATTTCCTAGCGGGGACAGAGGACGGGGGCGGGGGTGTGCTCATGTCGTGCATGGCCGTAGTCGTAGTCACCATATATTGCAAAGATCAGTTTCGAAGAAACTCTCGATCTCACAGCTATTTTTGTTTTTAACAAACGTAAATCCTCGCATCCCTACACAATGTCGGGACCGAGCGAATGTCGGGCTTTCACCGCGACCAGGTAGACATTGATCTCTCCTCGCAACAAGCGCGAAACGCGCCGTCAGGTGTTGAGGTCGACAGTAGTGAATGAACCTCATGTGAAACCGAGAGCCCAAAACAACACCAGGCAGAGAGCGCTCTATCGGAGGTCACCGGGTGGACCACTGCTCAACTCAGGCCCAGCACTGCTGTATCATAACCACCTGAATGAGATGACTACTACCCTCGTCGACACGAGTTAAAAATACGTGAATTGTATTATACCCTGTAGAAGGAACACCCCCAAATCTGGGCAGAGCCCAGTGAGAGATAGGAGAGTGCCCGAGAGAGAGAGTGACCGACACACCGGGCAGAGCCCGGTCAAAGAGACCCTGCCGGCAAGAGAAAAGACAACAACTGACAGCTGTGGGTGATTGATCTACACAGCAGCAAGTAGCCATATCCGCTATACCCTAAGATGCATAACGACCTACTTACTGTAGGAAACCCGGGGATGTGGCCCGGATGTCCCCGGACGACCACAGCTCTTAAAACTTCGCTCGTAGTGCTCGACGCTCCGCAGACCGTGTCGTACCATTGCACTCTTCTTATGGCAGGCTTCGTTGATGACTATGGGAAGCCCCGGAGGACCTAGCTCAGCTCAAGGCCAGCATAAAGCTGTACCACTCGATCTACAGCAGCAAGTAGCAACATCCGTTACGTTATACCCACAGCAGCAAGTAGCAACATCCGTGATACCCTAAAGATCCATATATGACGCAATCCCCCGAGCCAGGGTCAACGGGACACAAACCTCAGCGGCGAGTAGAACCGAGGCATCTCCGCATGACCCGCCCAGTTCGAGGTCGACGCGCTCGGCAGCGGCGGCGGCGGCGGCGGCGCGCGACCGGAAAGTGCGCGCGGGGGGAATATGAGGGGCGGAAGGAGGCTCAGGGACCACGCGACCTATGGGAAGCCCCGGATGACCTAGCTCATGCTCAAGGCCAGCATAAAGCTGTACCACTCGAGGGAGTCAGTCACCCTAGCTGTAAACCCCATCCGGTATACCATCCGCATATTCCGTATACCCACCTACGATACCCGGGAATGTACCCAGAATGTCCCCTGATGACCGCAGACCCTCGAGAAGAGCGGGCGAGAAAGCGATCATCCGAGCGGAATCCGGTATGAAGCGAAGACGATCTGAAGTATCTCCGCTTTCAGCTGAGAGGCCCTTCATTATGCTATATACATATCTATACAAAGGCCGTGGGTTGGAGCCTCTTTGAACCCGGGGCCAGACAGACAGACAGGTTTGGAGTTTCCAAAATAGATAACCCTAGGTTGGCACCTAGGGAATGTGCCCATGAACTGCTGTCAAACAAGACCAAACAAGCGTCAAGAAAAGTGAATCGTCCGGAATCGGCGTGGGACCAACGGCGAGATCCAGGTGAATACACAGGAATCTCTCCACAGGGATATAACGCGGATCAAAAACAGGAATCTCAAAACTAAAATCGACGTGAGAATCGACGTGGAACCAACGTGAAATCAACGTGAATCAAAAGCGAATCAAAAACAAATCAAAAGTGAATTTCAGCAGGAAAAACCAACGTGAATTAAAGGCGAATCAACCTGCACCAAGTAAACGTGAAATGACGCGAATCAACGTCAAAGCAACGCCAATCAAGGTAAAACGGCAGAAACAAAAATGGCATATACACGCCGTCAAACGAACCGTCAAACAACGCCAAACAACAAAGCAAGTCGATAAACACAAGAAAAAACACACCAAAAAAAAAACACATGCTCGTAACACAAAACACAAAACCAAACAAAACTGCCAACACAATGCAATCGCCAAAAACAAAATCACGAGACGAGGCTACAGCAGCACAATGACAGCCAACGAGGCAAGCGGCGCACACCACATCACGTACCGCTGGTGAAAAACAGCCAACAGGCTAAAAACAATAAACTCCACACAATAATGACCGCCTCCCCTCCAAAAATCGTCCGAAACGAGTGGTAACATTCCTCCCGCGCTCCACCAATCATCCGCCATTCATCGATCCATCTACACTGCTACCACGTCTCCACTAATAAGCTAAAACACGCACAAAAAAATACACTAGCCCCACCCCCCCCCCCCCCCCCCCCC
>MEHQ01003641.1:0-46237 GCA_008828725.1 Saccharina japonica | reverse complement strand
GGGGGGGGGGGGGGGGGAGGGGCAGGTCAGGGTACTTTCTTGGAAAGGGTCGGGAGGTATGTCCAATTCGTTTCTCGTTTTCGTCGCTTTTTATTTCCAGCTCAACTCGCAGGACCTTTTCTTTTACGCTCAACAACCTTCTGGACAAAAGCCGTGGCCACAGGCATCTCTCTCCCTTTCTCCCTCCCCCTCGATACAGTAAGTAATACGACGTGAATTAATGTTTTATCGCGCAGATGGTACCAAAATAAAAGGACAAGGTAAAAAAACACACACACAGCAATCCACGTTGTCCTTCGTACCTTCCCGCCACCATCTTCAGCCTTCGTCTACGCGGGATGGGGGTGCCGAAGCGACCGTAGAATATCACGAGCGCAGTCTTGAACTGACCCAACGTGAATGGTAGTCATACATACGTGCATGCGTGGGAGAGAGAGGGATGGGGATGGGGAGGGGGGGGGGGCGGGGGCATTTGTTGCTTGCCTTAGTCATTTGACCATTGACCATGCATCCCTTTCGAGACGGAGCATATTGTTGCTTGCCTTGGTCATTTGACCATTGACCACGCATCCCTTTCGAGACGGAGCATGGGGGAGAGGGGCGTACTCATTTGTTGCTTGCCTTAGTCATTTGACCATTGACCACGCATCCCTTTCGAGACGGAGCATATTGTTGCTTGCCTTGGTCATTTGACCACTGACCACGCATCCCTTTCGAGACGGAGCATGGGGGAGAGGGGCGTACTCATTTGTTGCTTGCCGTAGTCGTTTGACTATTGACCATGCATCCCTTTCGAGACGGCAGCACGGGGGGTGTACTCGTGTTATGCATGGCCGTGGTCGTATGGGGTGTGTGTGCTCATGCCATACATGGATGTAGTCGTATGGCCATAGACCCTTGGGGAGGAGGGGGAGGGGGGCGAAGCAGCAATCTGGGTAAGGGAAAAGGGGACAAGAGGGGTGGGGGTGGCGGTAGTGGAGGTGGTAAGCGGTAGTGGTAGCGGTGGTGGCAGAGGTGCCAGCAAACCAACAGACAAACACGAAGACGACCGAACCAAATGAAACCGAATGAAACGAAACGAAACCAACCAACGAACCAACAAACCAACGAATCAACAAACCGCCTAAGCCTACCAAACCAACCAATCAAACCAATCAAACCAACCAAACCAATCAAACCAAGCCACCTATCAACCAAGCAACGAAGTAACTAAGTACGGAGGACCTGAGTAAGTGGGACCAAATGTTGTTAGTAAAAATAGTAAAACATATAGGTTTTTGAGTTTTTACCGTAGGTTCTACTTACCATGGGTCTCCCGTGATAACCAACTAACTAACCAACCAACCAACCAACCAACCAACCAACCAACCAAGTCAACCAGCCAAATCAACCAAACCAAAGGAATTGATTAATAGGGATCGGGAACCGAAATGAGAACAATCTGCAGTTTGTTGTTTGTCGTAGACATAATTCGGCATTATGGTTCATATTATTCGGCCTGAGTACGTAGTACGTACCAGGTAGCTCACTTTGGTGACAGCAGCAACAAGCTGGCATTGTTTGGTTGATCGTGCTTGTGGGAACACCAAGCGGATATATACAGCACGAAACGGTGCTGGCAGACTTGTTAGAACACACGAACAGACAGGGGCTGCTGCTTGCAGCTGGACAGCGGTCGCTCGCTGGGCCAGGTATTTCGTGATTTCCCCCCAAAAAATGTGAATCACCTTCCTCGACAGCCTGAAGAGCCAGTTATCCGCGCCCTCCCCGCCGACAAGGTCGTGGAGCAAGGTGTTGCCGAAAAAATACACTGGGACAATGTCAGCTCCGGCCTGTCAATAATTGGGGGGAACATAGCGAGAATCAGAACATAAGAGTATCGCAAGGCTTTTGGGGTTTTCCTCGTGGTAAAATCAGGACCTAGATTGTCGGTTTGTTTGTTCGTGTTTGGCAGACTGGCATACGAGTGTGATGAAATAGAGGTTACGGTAGGACTGAAGCGATACCACCACCACCCCCATCATCACTACCGGTACGTAGTATACCACCAAAGACACATGCTACGATAGAGGTGCACCATGTTTTTTCTGAGCTCCTCACTTAAGGAGCGTCATACCTCACCGAAAAAATGATTTTGGAGGAAAATAAAAGTGCTTGCCGGATGATAAATATAATGACCGAAGTATACTCTGAAACATTATTCGTCACGAAAAATGAAAAAACGACGAATTTGGGTTAAGGAGCCCGATCGTTCAGAAAACGATTCAGCCAAAAAGTGCTACGTCTACCGTAGCACGCATCCAACAAAAAGTTTAAACTTGCGATACTTTAGGTATTTTCACAAGTAGGACAGATCATGTATAGATGGATCATCTACAGATAGATCCTCGACAGATGGACCATCTACAGATAGATAATTTACAGATAGGTCACTTACAGATAGCTCATCTACAGATTGATCATCTACAGATAGGCCATCTACAGATAGATCATCTACAGATAGATCATCTACAGATATATAATCTACAGATATATAATCTACAGATATATCATCTACAGATAGATCATGTACAGATAGATTATCTACAGATTGACCACCTACAGATATATCACCTACAGATAGATAACATACAGGTATATTACATACAGATAGATCACACACAGATAGGTCATCTATATCATCTAGATCCTAACCTCCCGGTGTGATGTGTTGTGCTAAAGCTGGATGGTACAGCTCCAACCCAGGAAACATGTGCTGTATAATGCAGGTTGAGCTAGATCATACAGATCATACAGATCATACAGATCATACAGATCATACAGATCATACAGCATGAGCTAGATCATACTGCTCCCCCCGGCAACATGAGCTAGATCATACATATTATACAGATCATACAGATCATACAGATCATACAGATCATACAGATCATACAGATCATACAGATCAGGAATCAATCTTCCCTCTGAAATATCTAGACCGTGAAGCGGAAATCGATGGTCTGTCCGATGTGTATTGAAAAACACTCCAGACCTTTTTATTTTCGTCAAACTCGAAATGTCTTAAACCGTTCAGAACAAGTTAACACTACGTATAGTTTCTTTTTGATAAAAACCAAACATAACATATTCTGTACAATAAAATTAAAAAAAAAAAAAAAAACTCGTACACACTAGTAACTAATAAAAATGATTTACGAGGTTTTAATGAATGTAAAAAAAGGTAGCTTTTTGTATCCAATTTAAAACGATGCTACTAAATGGCTAAACCAGGACTTGCTTTTCCAGTGTTGAATTCATTTTTTCCTTCTCATATTTTTCTCAAAAGTCTTTCTTTGCACTCACCTCTACCGCGATCTTGGTGAAGTTTTTCCTCTTCTTAAGGTACACCGTCTCCGACTTCTTGGACACCATGAACATTTCTGCGATGCCCCCGACAACAACCGCCACCTAATCTCCCACAAAAACCAAAACAAATGACAAAGGCGGCGGCGGCGGCAGCGGTGACTTTAAGCGAGAAAATATCGGGGAGTTCAGGCAACGGGGGGAGGGGTTGAGATCCTGGGGCAGGGGGAGGGGTGTACTCGATATTCATGTATGGCCGTAGTCGTATGACCATAGACCCTCGCATCCCTACATTGCCGGGATGGGGCATGTCGGGTTTTCCCCGACCAGGCTTGGTCAATGGTCATATGACTAAGGCAAGCAACAAATGAGTACGCCCTCCCCCCGCCCCCGGGTCTCCAACCCCCCCCCCCCTGCCCCCATGAATATTGAGTACACCCCCCCCCGTCCGCCTGTGGTCATACGACTACGGCCGTGCACGACATGAGTAACCCCCCCCCCCCCTCCCCCGGGTCTCCACCCCTCCCCCCCCTTCCCGGACCCCCCCCGCTTTTTTCTCTTTAAATTACCCCCCCCGCCCCCCCTTTGGTGCTAGCAATGTTTACTGCCCGGCGAAAGCCCGACATGCTCGGTCCCCCGGCATTGTAGGGATGCGAGGGCCTATGGTCATACGACTACGGCCGTGCACGACATGAGTAACCCCCCCCCCCCCTCCCCCACCCCCCCCCAACCCGTCCCCCAGCCGTGAAGGCTAAAACGCGCCTACTTGTGAACCCCGTTACACGTCTACCCCTTTCCTCCTCTTGCTCCTGCTCATCCTCTTCCTCAACCCTCTCTCCTCCTTGTCTGTAGCAGGTAATAGAGCTAACACCAAACACTAAAACAGCCTTCTCGCCCCCCTCCGCCCCCCGCTGCTCCGTCTCGAAAGGGATGCGTGGTCAATGGTCAGATGACTAAGGCAAGCAACAAATGAGTACGCCCCCCCCCCCCCCCCCCCCCCCCCGCCCCGCTAAACCAACCCCCCACAACCCCCTGCAACCCCGCCTCCCTGGTCATTGAAAACCCGACGTGCTCCGTCCCGGCATTGTAGGGATGCGAAAGCCTACGGTAATACGGCTACGGCCGTGCAGGAAGTTGAGCTACACCCCCCTCCCATGCACGACAAGGGCATGCTCCGTCCCGGCATTGTAGAGATGCGAGGGTCTACGGTCATACGCCTACGGTCATACACGAATATCGAGTACACCCCCCCCCTATGGTCATACATACGACTACGGCCATGCATGAAAATGAAGTACACCCCTCCCCCCCCCACCGGTGCTCCGTCTCGAAAGGGATGCGTGGTCAATGGTCAAATGACTAAGGCAAGCAACAGATGAGTACCCCCCCCCCCATCCCCCCCCCACCACCGCCTTCCAGCTCTCACATTGATGTTATCCTCGAACATTTCCAGGATGCTTTTTCTCCCAGCCCTCCTTACTCCCATGAGAGTGTACATGCTTCGGATGCCGGGCATCCTCAAGATTACGTCTGCCGCGACCCCGGAGATGTGTTTCACCCCCGGGAAGGCTTCACGCACGATAGAGCAGGAGATGAACTGTCCCACAGGCTGAGTCGGGGTCGGGAGGGAAAGAGAGAGGGAGGAGGGAGGAGGGACCGAGAGAGGGGGGGGGTATAGGGGTTCAAGCTTCAACATGAAAGGGCCCTTTCCCTCCCTCCCTAACAAACGAACGCAAAACATCAAGAAGTCGTAAACTGCTGTGTGTGATGTCTTCAAATTGAACCGCTCTTTGTACACAACTACATCAGTACACCCAGAGTCCATCCCGATAATCATAATCATAAAAATATACTAATCAAGTGGTCACAGACCGTGAGACAGAGAACAAATCAAGAGTCAGTCGTACGTACTGAAGCAAAAAAACAAGAATCGTGGATTTTTTTCGAGTATGCGTTGTACATTAGTTGGCATGTCACAATGGTTTACTTGTCACGATTCGCGACAAAAAAAAAACATGCGTCGATTCGCGAAGATGCCACGTGTTTCGTCACGGCCCTTACAACGAAAACGGTAGAGAGGGGACAGGTCGGCACTAACGAAAAAAACAAAAACGCGTCAATGTCAACAATCCTAACCCCCGCCCACGCCCCCCGCCCGCGCCCCCCGCCCCCGTCTCCTCCCCTCCCCCCTCCCTACCCCCCCTTCGCGTTTGGTGCAAGCAATGTCTGCCTGGTCGGCGAAAACCCTGCATTGTAGGGCAAAGATGTCGGTTGACGGTCAAGTGTCAAGTTTGTCAAGCGTCAAGGTTGTCTGTCAAGGCCTTTGGCGTTGTCAAGCCAAAATGTCCCCTATCCCCGGTATAATAATTCCTCCAGAACTCATGTGGAAACCCCTCGTTTTTCTAGAAGAAAATCACATTGACATGCAGTGTTGTGTACAAAAAATAAAAACATTGAAGTTTTCAGTGATTTCGTACGGCGTTTTTTAAAACCGGGGATATTTATTAATGTCCCCTGCTTTTTCTTGTCAAGGCTGTCTGTCAAGGTGTTTCGTGAATTGTTGTCTGTCAAGCGGTTCAAAGTCTGACAACCGACATCTTTGTTGTAGGGATGCGAGGGTCTATGATCAATCGACTGCGGCCATGCATGGCATGAGTACGCCCGCCCCCCCTCCCCTCCGTCTCGAAAGGGATGCGTGGTCAACGGTCAAACGACCAAGGCAAGCAACAAAATGAGTACGCCCCCCCCTCCTGGTCATACGACTACGGCCGTGCACGACATGAGTACACCCCCCCCCCCCCCCTGTCTGCGGTGGGGGAAAGCATTATATATAGCCTGACCCGGCTATTCGTACTCGCAAATATCGTACGAGTAAATAGTCTCGATATGCATATGGTACAATCTGGAGTCTCATATCTGGAGTCTCGAGCCGGGTTCACATTTCATCTGGACGTGACTGACCAATGCGCTTCATGTCTACCTCATGCTAATTACACACCACTCTGTACCGAAATATAAGCACCGTTTTATGTAATATTAATGTACAAAGTGTGCTTATATTTAGGTACAAGAGTGGTACCAGGTATGTTCCGAATAGGTGTAATACGAAATACGAGTACTATACTGTTGTATCCGTCTGGTCCTCATGTGACTTGATATTCGATTCTTTGTTACGGCAGCAACAGGAGTACGAACACCGCGCCGAGGCGCTGCTACTACTGTAATACTTGGTGTCTATTTATTAGATAAAGCTGGCACATGTTACGATAGAGGTGCACCATGTTTTTTTCTGAGCTCCTCACCTAAGGAGCGTCATACCTCACCGAAAAAATGATTTTGGAGGGAAAAAAAAAGTGCTGCCGGATGAGAAATATCCTGACCGAAGTATACTCTGAAACATATTTCGTGACAAAAAATGAAAGTCCGACGAATTTGGGTTAAGGAGCCCGATCGTTCAGAAAACGATTCCGCCAAAAAGTGCTACCTCTACCGTAGCACGCGTAGCTTACCATAACCCCGTGAGGCATTTCGGCGAAGAGGTAACGCTTGTTGGGGTCCAGCTGCTCTTCGATGACGCACTGCCAGCGGAAGTATCTCCGCCACACGGTGAAGAGCCAGCAGTTCACGAACTTCTCGCGGGGGTAGCAGCTGTTGTCTACTGGCCTGCCAAAACAAGAAGAAACAAACAAACGAACAAAAATATGGAAATTAGGTTCGTTCTTATCGGAGCCATGAAATTTCAAAATTTCCATGTTTTTTTTCGCGCAATTTTTTTTATTTCCATTTTTTCCTTTTTTTTCCCAGTTTTTGGAACGTGAAGCCTTCCAAACATTTTGCCCTCTGAAGAATTTCCAATATTTCCATTACTTCCAAAATTTCCAAGTTTTCCTATTTTTTTTGGAAAAAAATATTGGAAATTATGGAAAAAAAAAGCTGCTCGATAAGAACGACCGTTAGAAGAAGAAACAAAAAAAAGGAGAGAGAAAAAAGACGTGACCAAAACAGAAACAGAAAAAAACGGGGGGGGGGGGGGGAGGGGGGGGGGGTTTCCATGTATTATCTTCGCCCCTCCTTTCTCTCTCCTTCCTAGGGGTGGGCATGTTCAGGTTCCGCCAGGCGCACACATGTGACACATCGTTGGACAGAAAATGCTATCAATGGGTCATACCCCTAGTCGTAACTCAGATCCGGGGTCACAAAGTAGGCGTGTTTCCCTCCTCCTCCCCACTATTGTTCGTGCCTTGCATTATCATCGCGAGAAAGGACCTTCACCCCTATTTTTTCCTCGTCGACTCGCATCGAGTTGCGCCTACCCACACTGCTATTAGGCGCTCTCAGCAGTTGATTCCGTTTTTTTTTTTTTGTAAATATATGCGGGGATGTATGGCTTCCTTGGTCTATCGTGGGCTTCTGATTTACGTTTAACCCCTTCAGAACTGGTCCCACGAACTTGGGGACAAACTACTTGGAATTAGGGTGGGGCATTTTTTTCAGTTCTGAATGGGTTAATGTAATGGTATGGGCTAGGAAGGCCGGTAATTACCTCTGCATAGGTAATTGATCCGTTTTCGTATAACTTGGATGGCATTCGTATTCGGTATTCGGGGTATTTATAATATCTGTGGGCCATACTTGAAGCCCATCCCGAAGCAGATGTCATCTGGCTCGGGGATTAATATAAGCTGCTTCTCTTCTACGCTTGACTCTACGGAAAGTGAGTAACACCAAGGATGCTTAATAGACAAACCTGCAAGGGGATACTCTGTGTCTCACTCAGTCTTATCACATTAAGACCCTCGTGTATGCCGTAGGTCCAATTTACTATGGTCCCCCGTAATAGTCCATTTCCCCTGAAATCATGCCCTGTGGTCACAAAAAACAGGCGGTTTTTAACAAAAAAAAAAGGGCAGCGGCCAAAAACAGGTACACCTGGTGCGTTTGGGGCCAAAAACAGGTACATACTAAAATCAAGTTTAAAACGCACCCCACCAACCTGCCGTTCCTTGCAATGCAAAGTAGAGTTTTTCCATGCTCTTCGTGCTCGCCCGGTGGCTACGTACGAGTAGCTGCTATTAATAGTACGAGGAACGAACGCCTGCTGCTGTATTCTCCCTTCTCAACTTTTGTGACACCCCTCCTGGTATTCGAAGTCAACCACAATCCCGAAGGGAAGCCTTCTATCTCGTATTATTTCGGCGGAGGTGTGCAGGCAGATATGTGTGTGTCGCTCGAGTGGCGTGTAGTGCGAGGTGCGAAGGGAGAAGGGGGTCTCCGCGTACGTCGGCATTTGTATAGGGGGCATAATAAGGTGGAACTATGAAGGGCCTCTGATTGGCTTAAAAACGACAAAAAAAGGTGAAAGTCAAGCAGAGTAGACAAAATCAGGTATACCTGGGTTTTGAAGAGGCAAAAACCGGTACAACGAGTTTTGGACCAATGGCAGCGCACGTGGAGTGCGTTTTTGACTTGGTTTTAAGTATGTACCTGATTTTGGCCGCAAATGGACGAGGTATACCTGTTTTTGGCCGCTGCCCAAAAAAAAATACACATCGATGGGAGAAAAAGAAACCGTACGTAGAATATACCACGATATTATAACAGCCGAT
Source organism: Saccharina japonica (assembly GCA_008828725.1). Lineage (NCBI taxonomy): Eukaryota > Phaeophyceae > Laminariales > Laminariaceae > Saccharina > Saccharina japonica. The sequence continues at coordinate 37,286 of MEHQ01003641.1, read as the reverse complement.
TTTCCTAATTGAGAATTGCCTTTCCGATGAGAATGAAAATCGATTTTAGTGCTTTGGTATTGTTTGAGAGTTGTATTTCGCTCACGATAAGAATTTGACCTAGAAAATATGTTCCTCGATGATAGGTATCGATCCACGAAAAAAAAATTGAAATCGGCCTTGACAGGCTCGAAAAATCAAGGATTTAAGGGAATTTGCATTTATGAGCGAGGTCCCTCGCCCATGAATACAGCTTTTCTGGGATCCTCGATATCTTGAGACTGCCGATGCCGACGTTTTTTTTTTTTTTTTTGTCATCGACGGGTGTCATAACTGACAATAGTTTACAGTGAAAAAAAGGACTGTAAGGGAAGTACATCTCTTACAATTCTAAAACCAATATTTTCGATTTTCATTCTCATCGGAAAGGCAATTCTCAATTAGGAAAATCGGCTGTTATATTTAGTAGCAGCATTAGCGGCAGCATATGAGGCACCCGGCTAGATAGGTGGAGTCGCAGAAGCACAAAACAGGTACGAGTAGCAAAAGGCAGAGTGGTATTATGTGTTGGTATCCCAGCAGGTATTCGTGTCGCATGCATGCCTACATATCAGTAGGAAACCTGCTAGGATATCCAAGGATGGCCCAGACGCCACAAGCAGTAGAAGCAAAATCGTGGCGGGGCGAGGGACGCGCTTATCGGTTTTGGTGAGCAAGCTCGTGCCTTGAGAGAAAAGGAGAAGCGAGTTTGAGGTTTTGAACCCTTCTTTCGGCAAACATGTGTACCGGGCATGTCTTAACCCTTTTGTTACAGGCGGGGCCATAGTAAATACAGTCGGGGTCCCCCAATAAGGCGGTTTGAGTAGTGCGGTATCCCGATATAAGGCGGTCAAAATCGCTTGGCGCGACTGAGGAATCGCACTCATAGCCTGGAATGAACAAGGCGGCTTCCCTCTATAGTGCGGTCATATTGCTCTGGCACACCACCGCCTTATTGGGGGACCCTTACTGTAAGACCAAAAATAGTCTCTGTAGTAAAAACAGGAAAATATATAGGTTTTCGTGTTAACCGTAGTTCCTATTTACTAGTGTTTACTATGGTCCGATGAAACACGCATCGAGCAAATGATGTTTTTCTGCCCCTTGCGCTCAGAACTCTTCAGGACGGCATCAGCGTGATAATAAAATAATACCATCGAACATCAATCTTGTGAGTGACCGAAGGCCTTCTCGTCTCAACCTGCTCCGGTAGTCGGGCTTGCCCATACCGCATAACTGGCCTAGGGTAGCAATACCTTCTCAGTCTCTCGTTATAACAGTGCTGGAAAAATGACTCCCCACACAATTTCTAAGCGAAAAATGTCCACAAAAATGTGAGTTGAGTTTTAACGGGTAGGACGGGTGTTAAGTTAAAGGTATGGGAGACCAGGGGTTCCCTTGCCTGGTTAGCCTACTGAACAGGTACTCGTTGGTACTCACGTGTGTGTGCTGTTTGCTTAGACATAGAAGAAGAGCAGCTTAATTCGTTTCTGCTCGATGACAGGCTCAAAGGCTGAAGGCTCGAGTTGCCTCGCCTTGGAAACCCCTGGTTTCCATCAAAGATACGCCTTCCAAGTACTACCAATACGATCCCAATACCTGCTACCAGGTATTTACCGGTATTTTCGTATTTTCACATAATTCCAGCAATACCGTAACACTAGCCCACTCTGATGAGCCGTGCATGCAGAAGTATGATAAATTCATGGAAACCCCGATTCCACGAACTAAAACACGAGTCGAAGATGCGGCTCCTGTTATGGTACTGCTGTAAGGATGTGAACACTACTCTTAACACCCACCCCCACACCTCTGAACGGCAAGGCTACGAAGCCGACCAAGGAACGCCAAAATAAAGAAAGACACTTCGAGATCGAGGTTGAAACCCTTCACCCTTTTTGTAGTGCACTACTGCTGTGGCACGAGGTCCCGAAATATAAGCATCGTTGATATGACGTTTTAATATGTAGACAGTTCTTATATTTAGGAACAGAGTGGTACAGAAACCTACACCTGACACTAATTCCAAGTGATTTGTCCCCAGAACGGGACTGTATAGTCTATAGTCCCACTTTAACGGGCGAAGTCTATAGGAACTCAGGAACAGCGAGAAACAAAACGAGAGGTGACGTAAAACTCGTATTTTGGTGCATAATAAGCTTAGCCAATGTTTCCAAGCAACTCCCGATTTCTTAGGTGCTGTTGTGCTATTTATTTCCTATTCTAAATATTATTAAGCTGCATCCAAGCTCCATCCCCATGTCATCGGAATGGGTCTCTGTTTCCCCCCCCCCCCCCCCCCCGGTCCTTCTTGTTTCCTGTAGCGTACATTTCGTACTGGTTTAGCGCCAGAAGGAAAGAAAAAAACGACACCTCGGAAGGAAATAAAGCGGATTTTTTTGGCTTGAAACTGCCTACGTACATATATACCAGTTGTCTATTTGTGCAAGCTCAACAAGAACAAGAAATATGTTTGTTTGTTTGTTTGTTTGTTTTTTTTTAATCCTCCGTCGGATCAAGGGCGGATGGGTAAACATAAAGCTTACGCCCTCCACACTTCCACGTCTCACTTCGTGTCGTGTGTCAATTCACTCCATGCCCCCTCGGAAGTATCAGCCCTTGCTGTCTACTACTCCGGAGACTTGAGCATGTTGACCCGACTTTTCCTGTGGTTTGTTGCAGCTGCGGGCGGGGATATGATCGATACTACAGCAGTAACACGACGTAGCCTACTACAGATCGTCAAAGGGGTGCTTCTACAGCAGTTAGTACCAGGGATGCGTATTTCCCGGTAGCGGTAATTACCCGAAATTAATAGGGCTCGAGGTAATATTTTTTTCAGAGGAAATTATTTTAGCGTCCCCTATCCCCGGGAAAATAACGCCTCCATATATAATGGAAACCCCCGTTTTTTTTTGTTTTTTTTTTCAAACGCTGCTACGTACGACGATACGAGTAAGCAGCAGAGCGCTACGTAGGGGCCCACAGACCCCTGCTATATCACAGAGATATCATACAGAGGAATTGGATGTTATGACGAGCGGAGTCATCGAAGGAATGTACTGTAAATATGATAAAATATAATCATATATATGAGCTATTAATAGCAAATTCAAATGGAAAGGGTGAACTCGGCGCAGATGCAGTCCATGTTTTCATTTTCTGGTCGCGGAAAAGGCCCGCGATCGCTACACGCGTACGAAGCAGCGCACTGCTTTAACTGCTCACGTCCTGCCTTGCGCTGCTGATTTAACTCGCGACATAAGTATAGTCTATATCAGCACTACGGCAGTAAGTAGTCCTATTATTCCAGTATCAAATGGCTGCGGCTGCAGGACGAAATCAAACGAAGACATGGACAAGTGAAAAATCAACTCAAACCGATGCACATGTATTTACTCAACAAGAAGTACTTGCATTGTGCGCAACTGCTACTATTATTTAATGCTGTGTACCTGGTGCAGGTAGAGTGTAGAGTGAACATTATCGAAAATGACTGTCCGAAGGCCTGAACGAATCTTATATACTTGTGCTTCATGTATTGCATTGGCTACCCGGGGATGATAATATTTGTCCACCCCCAAAAATCACGTTTTTTTTTCCTCGAATGAGAGGAAATAAGGGAAATTTTTCCGAAAAGCTGAAAAAGGCTGTTTCCTGGAAATTGTTGGGTTCCGGGCGAGGAAATACGCATCCCTGAAGGCTGTTTCCTGGAAATTGTTGGGTTCCGGGCGAGGAAATACGCATCCCTGGTATTAACCCCTTCAGAACTGCAACCACTTTTTTGGGACAAAACTACTTGGAATTAGTGTGGTCTCATTTTTGGAGTAGTAAAAGGGTTAATAGTAGCACCTGTTCCTTTCCGTTAACGACATTTTTGCTCGCGCAAGCGTACATTCATACCATTCCGGTACCCTTTCCCCGTAATTCAGCAAATACAAATAGTCGACCATGGAGACAAGCAACGCGAATTATCGTGATACTCATTCGATTGCGATTCTAACACAATACATACATACATGTACGTAAGTATTTACGCGCTCTATGTGTTTTTCACGTTAGACAGTCCTCTCTACCCGTCGGCGTCCAGCACGGCTTTTGGGTGACGAAAGTATGTACGTATCCGCGCTGTGTGTGTTCTTCCGTTAGTTCTACCCGTCGACATCCAGCACACCCAGCAGCGTCCGTGCCGTTTCTCCATCCAACCGAGATACAAGGTCCAGGGTGGCGGCCATCGATACAGACGCCATAAGGCAACAGCATGCCGCACAAAATATACCATAATAATACCAGATGCACAGAAAAATGCTTGTTGTGCTGCGTCGTCCACACGCCAGCAATCAAATTGCATCGAAAAACACAGATATATTTACAATAGGACCCAAACGGTCGTCCAAGCAGTAGGTAGTTGTATACCAGCTATGTACGTGCTTATTCTCTCAGTTTAAGTCTCACCGCGAGAAGTCTAGTTTTGCTGTGTATTCAGAACACGCTGATCGAAAGCGATGCGGGGTGTCGGTGTGGCGTGCAGTGGTTATTATTCGTGAGTCGAGTACCAGCATTATTTTTTGTGCAGGAGGCTTATGAAAGAACGCAGGTATCACCAACTATTAATAGCATCATGATCGGTTTAATGTGAAAACACACACACTACTATAAATTAGACCATCTGAAATGGAAAAGTACAGCTTGTCATTCCATTCCATTTCATTTGACTTCATCGTCCGTCGCATCTTGTCTGGGAAAAGCACGACACGTCATAATTTCTTTTTCTTTTGACATGTTTTGGTTGGTTGGTTGATTGTTAGTTGATTTGCTTTACGCTGCAGGAAAGAGACGGCAAACAGAGTAGGTACCAGTACCAGACCGACTAGCTGGTAGAACCTGCCTGTACTAAGGGCACAAACCTGCCTCAGCTGGCTGGAAGGTACTTTTGGTGTGCTCTGGCTGCCTGTCTTTTCCTGTCGTTCTTAAGTCTTGCTTTGTTGGCACTGTTTTGTTTTATTTCATTTCATTTGGTTTCTTTAACTAGAGTGTCGCATCTCATTGAGAAGCACGACATTTTTTTTTTGTTTTCTTTTCATTTGTCATGCTTTTGTTTGGTTGCTTGATTGTTGATTTGCTTCAGTATGTTTACTTTCTATTATTTTTCCTTTTCGCTTTTTTCTTTCTTTTCTCTTTTTTTCCTCTTGCATGCACCTGGATTGCTAGCAGGGTAGGTCTTGCCTGTCGCATATGGCATTGCATTGTCTGCTCTGCTTACTGCACTGAGTGTAGTATCTCTGTGTCGTAGTTTTGTGACCACAGAACTGGTACCTTTTTAGGATGATGAATCCGCACGGACACTGGGTGTGCTGGATGTCGACGGGTAGAAAGGAAGGTTTAATGTGAAGAACACACACACACACGCTGGTTCCAGGAAAAGCGTAACCTTCCACCTTCGGGGAATAAAACAACGAATACACTGAAATTCGCAACCCAAAGCGTATCCACGAGACCGCATCAACAAGGCGAACACATCGGTGAAGCTGGTTTTGGCTTCCAAGCTGTATTTCTAGTGAGATATGGGAATTGTTCGTATTACTTACGTAGGAAGGCGTTTTGTTGTATGGGGATTTAAGCTGTCAATGGTAAAATCCATATTAACCTTCTCTCGGCCACAATTCGGCCAATACGTGGAATGACTAGACGCTAGACGTGTTGATATGATCGCATCAACAAGGGGAAGACGTCGTTGACACTTGTGTGGTTTGTTTAGGCTGTTTCTTAGGGAAGTTCGATTTGTTTCAGTTCGATTTTTTTTTTCGGCCATTTATTGATGTTTTTGACCCGGAACGCCGTCGAAAGGGTCGTGCGCTTCTCGGAATGCATTCTTCTACCATCCCACAGGTACCCCACGAAAAAATCCGCTTCTCCATCGAAGCAGTTTGAAATATCCAGCATTTTCATAAATCGAACAATAGACATCAAATACAATTTGAAGGTACTTTCCAATCAGAAACTAAGGAAATTTTGAATAGTTTGTGCTTCTGGAATAATATTTGTTGGATATTATTCGAAATGCCACATACCTCAAGAACTTGAAAATGCTTCGATGGAGAAGCGGATTTTTGCGTTGGATACCTCTGAGATGTTGGGCGCACTCATCCCGAGAAGCGCGCGGCCGATTAGTCCCGGTCAAAAACATCAAGAATGGGCTGAAAAAAACAAATCGAACTGAAACAAATCGATCTTCCATTAAGAAACTTTTATGCGACCCGTACAAGCGTGTACAAAGTGTGTTACAATAAACGCCTGCTAAAGTACTAGAACAATATATCGAGTTCTTAAAAAACCCTCGGGGGACTATTTACTTTCACGGAAATCACTTTAGCACCCGGATCCAAGAAGAGTTGGAAGACGGAATTTTGAAGGGTTGTTCTTCACGAGGATACAAAAAACTGCCTGATGGCCTTTTTTCATTTTCGTTTCGTTCGCCGGTAAGTTTGGGTCAAAGGTGCCGAACAATATAAAAAGAAACTGTAAAATTTACCTCATTCACCAACAAATTATTTTTTAGAAAAAGGCCATCGAAACGTTTTGTGAATGACCATGAAGAACAACCCTGCCATATTTATTTTTCCAACTCGTTTTCATTTTGGATGCAAAAGTCTGAAGACGAATGATGCTGCTCTTGCTGGAACCAGCTCGTATTATAGTGTGTTTATTTGTTTATTGGGCAATAACCTAAAACAGGTACACCCGCGCCGGTTGGAGTCAAAAACGGGTACAGCATGGAATCGAGTCAAAACACCAAATCCCACGAGCCATCACGGGATAGATTGGCCAAAATCACATCGTACCAGTTTCTGAGGGGTAGTGACAACCAGGCACACTTGTCGGCGCCTAACTATATACTTAGACGTGTCCAGATTATGTTTGGAGGGATCAGGTCCGGATAGGATCGGGAGCAGGGTCAGGGGTCAGGGGTGTTTAGAGTCAGAGGGTTCTGGCGGCAAGCATGTGTGTTTTACTTGGTTTCAGCCTGTACCTGAAATGCACCCTACTGGTATACTGCAGCAGCAGTCGAAATACAGTAAAAATAAATAATTCGTATCATACGTACATACCAGGTACAATTATGTTGCACACCTCGGATAACGTAACACTTAACGTTTTATGTTAATGTTACGCGCCAGCGGAAAAAATCGTAACATGACGTTACTACGTTATCTAAATTCCGGAATTTGTGATTACATAGTGTTAGTGCGTTACGATATTGGCGGGCGATCGCATAACATTATGTTAGAGTGTTGCCTTGTTCCCGTGATGACCGCAGTATAAGTGTTACGGTGTTAGTGTAGGCAGCCCATAGCGAGTAACACTATGTTAGTGTGTTACAAAAAATCCTAGTTGGCATCGTAACTCACGTTATAGGAACAACGTACATGGTCAATGAAGCGTCAACATTGTGTTACCGTGTTATCGATATCAGCCCGCAGCGAGTAACGCTATGTTAGCGTGTTAGCGGAATTGTTGCGGCGGAAATGGCATACGTAACGTAAAATACGTACGTAGCGGATGCTTCCTAGATATGCAACTCTCTGCGAAGTCAAAAGGAAGCACCGCCTTGGTTAGTCCGAAAACAAACCAAAAACACACAAACTAATCCGAGGGAAAAAGGAAGAGAACTTGAACGTGATTGAGCTTGAGTGACTGCGAAGCGAGACTGAGTACTGCGAGCGTAACAGTAAGGCATTGTCGAAGGTTTGATACGGAGATCTGTCGTGTAGCACAAGAGGATCGAAGAGGAGTTAGCATACAGAAGGCTGGTCTTTACAGGAAGCTGTTGAGACAAGGAGGCAGGCCAACCTGATAGCATCTACGGAAAGGAAACGAACAACGAAGCGGTGAGAGACTAGGGACATGGGGTTGGAGACCTAGAGTGCGTGCGTCTAAAGTAGCTCTTATCCTTCGTTACAAGGGGCTTCAGCTGGGATTTCCGTGGAGCCGTGTACAGGTTGACACAGGCAGGTAGTACAGCAGCATGTAGAAAAGTACAGCAGCAAACCAGGCTATCTATAGTTTAAGTTCGTAAAATTTTATAGACAATAAAGTAGGCAGTCTAATAAACATGAATGATTTTCAGGTCATGAAATGCTCCGCTCTCCTTTCTTGTGCTCTTGCAACCAATTTTACCGCTGTGCACGTTTCGAAGCGACATCGTACGATATACCCTCGTACCTGAACAAAGCTGCATGTAGCTGTACCTGAACAATGCTGTATGTAGCTGCTGAAAAGGGTACTACCTTTGCTCAAGGATGTCGTAAACGTTACTGCGTTTGCACAGGGTTGTCGCCCTCCTTATCGTTCTGTTACTCTTATCTGAAAATAGCTTTTGTATTAATATACTTGAAAATAGAGTACAGTCTACACGTACCGGTACAGAACCACGCAATAAGCTACGTAGGCCAAATTTGATATCATTGACATACTACTGCTGTGGGCAAGCTGTGGGTCTAAAAACAGGATGATTTTCTTCATTTTTTATTGTTCGTAGCTGTTACAACTATTTAGACCAAGTACCTGCTGTATTTCTCGTGCTACTCGTAGCGGCTTGCTGATGGTCAGGTACACGTATACAGGACACAACAGACGTCACAAAAGCAAAAATATTACTACGTGCTCTGCAGCTTCTTCTGCTGTACTGCTATTATACCAAAGTAGAACAGGTCCATACACTTCTTATATACGTACAGCAATACAGAGAGCAAACGAGATTGGATTTTCTCCCCGCCTTGAGTACGTACTCGTACGACGTCACTGCTGTTTTGTTTGTGTACGTACGCGTTTTTTGTTTGTGTACGCGATTTTTTTTTTGTGTACGCAACAACGACAATTTGTTTTAGTAGATTTCCAAATCTTACGGAGGATTTCTCGATACAAGCTACGGGGTCACTCGAACTTTTGAGTTTTTGTATGATAGTTATGGTTGCTCTGTAAGCGGGTCCCAGTGACACTTAGCCACCATTGATATCGTAATCGTTTGATGCAGTCCTACAGCAATATGAGTACGTATGTAACCGCTGCTGCTTGCTGCTTGCTGTACGTCCGCTGCTGTGAATTCAACCGATTAAGTGTTATGTTTTGGTTAATTTTGATGGGAATAGCTTCTGCTTGCTGCCACGATCCATACAGCAAGCAGTGGTATAATACCATATAGCAAGCAGGGGTATACTACCGTAAACCATTTGTTTTCAAATTAAAAAAACTGGAAAAGATGTACATGCATCCCTGCCTGCCATTAATAGTAAGCACATAATAATAGTAAGCGTTGTCTACTACCAAGCTGATTAAGTGATAAAGTCAAATGTATTGTGTACTAGGTGCCATGATAGGTCTACGTTACATTTTTTTTCAGGTTTATTCTCCCCAGCAGACTATTAATATCGAGGACGTTGTGTGCATCCGCAAGACATTCATTTGTTTTTGTTTATGTGATTCAATCAAGTACGTAAGCGTTGTCTACTGTCAAGCTGGGGGGGTATATGTTCGGGCAGGATGATGAAAACGGAGTAACATGGACTACTGTTGAACCAGTTTTGTTTTTTTTTCAGGATAATTGTTGAACCAGTTTTGTTTTTTTGTTCAAGTTCTTACATGATAAATCACTACAGGAATGTGCATACGTTCATCATAGAGGTTGAAACTGAGTTCGGGTTTGTTGATTGACCTACACCTGATGCATATTATGAGACGATCACAAGACAAGGGCTTTCTATGATTTTATATCTTCGCAGATTCTACAGACACTGCAAGATCGCTCTCACAGGTGTTTCAGGGGTGGCGATATTGCAAATTGGTTCTAGTTTTCAATTCTGTATGGGGAATGTAAGCCTTTCTATAGCTGCTCTTTGTCATGCCGAGAACTTACCGGAATCGGAAACATGGTTTAGAGATATTATCATAGGGAGTCGGGAACGAGGGAAGCTCGATAACAGCACGTTGGAATTTTGAAGATTTTAGAGAGTGCATTAATATTAATCAATGGAAACAAAATAATATTTCAGATGTCAGTGGGGCTATACACGCCATGGGAATTTCTACATACAGCGGAGCTACATACATTTGGGGAGCTACCACACAAATACTTTCAAGGATCATAGGAATTTACTACTAATAGTTATGCATGCATATATGCAGACCCTGAAACCTTTATCGAGTGTTACTCTATGAATGGATGTTGATACCTCAATAAATGTTTACAAAATGATAGATTCTGCTGTTCCAACTTCGTTGAGATAATGTGTAAAGGATGTACAACAATGACGGATATAGCTGACGCCTACAAGGAGATTGATACGTCTTAGATACCTAGGGGATTCCACACGTTACTATGTTAGTGAGACTCGAGCTTTCAAAGGGTTACATATATATATTTTATGATAAGTGGACAACTTTCAATAAACTAGGAAGGTAGATATACATGTACTCGAAACCTTTTCCCACCCACTTTGTCCCGAGCCACTGTTTATGCCCGTTTGATGGAGACAACCCGGTGTTACTAGACTCCATCGATCCCCTGGACTCCACTCGTCTCTCTGGACTACATCGTTGGACACCATCTTCGCCTTGTACGACGCTGCTTCGTCGAGTAGGTCGTGCACTGCACAGCTTCGTCGAGTACATCGGGTACAACACAGCGACGTCGAGTTCATCTTGCTCTACACGACAGCAAAGCGAGAGGTTTCGTCAAAGGGAAACGGGCGGCGTCCCGGGGAGGGGGGGAGGAGTGATGGAAGGGAAGAACATAACCAGGTCACCAAACGGCCATGGCAGGAAGAGGGGGACCTAACCGGGTCATCAAACGGCCATGGGAGGAAGAGGGGGACCTTTTTGGAGACCTTTTGGTGGATCTTACCCGAGGGGAGGCCCGCCACAGGGAGCGGCCAGACTGGAGACCCACCACAGGGCGGCCAGGTTGGATGGGGTCCGCAGGGTTGTGCAGGACAAGGGGCAGCAGGACCGGAAACTCCTGTAGGAGCGGGAGGCGGGTACAACCAGATGGCCCCTCCCTCCCTACCTCTGCCCTTTGGAGTCGGAGGACGATGGGGTCCACAGGCAGCCCCAAGAGGAGCACAACCGAACCCTAGATCGCGGTGGGGACCTCCGATGGTGCCAAGGCCACCGCGGCAACAACAGCAGCCAGGGTTCGCTGGTCAACAGCAGCCAGGGTTCGCTGGTCAACAGCAGCCAGGGTTCGCTAGTCAACTGCAGCCAGGGTTTGCTGGTCAACAGCAACTGCAGCCAGGGTTTGCTGGTCAACAGCAGCCAGGGTTCGCTGGTCAACAGCAGTCAGGGTTCACTGGTCAACAGCAGCAAGGTTAATCAGACCCGCGGGAGCTCAGGGGTGGCAGGCACCGTAGGGTGGTCAACCCATGATGCAGGGGTGGGAACCCCAGGGAGGACAACCACCCTTCCCACTAGGAACTGATGGATCGCGGATCGGACAGCTTAATCCGTTATACGACAAAACCGGGGGGTTTTCCAAAGAAGCCCAACACATGGTCGACCACCTAGTCAAGGAAATGGGGGTAGAAGGACGGAAGAGCGCTTACGAGTCGGTGCTGCACCAGGAGCGGTAAGGGGGCTCTCGAACATCCCAGGCGGCGACTTCCGATTGAGGTGCTGGTGGATACTGGAGCGGAGGAAACTACGTGCCACGGCAGTTCATCGAGCCCATTGAGGAACGTGATGGTTGGAGCAAATCGCTAGTGAGTCCAACGGGAAAGGGCCTACAGCGCAGCAAACCCAAAGAACAGCGCCGTACCCCCGTTGGAAGTGGTAGGCTCGTGCTTGCTACCGCTGGTCTTTGCACCGGTCGACCAGATATTCCGTGTGAATTTCCGGGTGGTGAAAGGACTCCCGTACGCGATGGTGCTTGGAGCCGCGTTCATGACGGATCATCGAAGTATCATCAGTTTCGATGGTGAGGAGGGTTTCCGGTCGACATCATCCTCATCGTGGGTACCATTCGCCCCGAAGGAGGTCGGAGAAGCCGCAATAGGAGCGATGTACACCGAGTGGGACCACTTTTGCGCGGTGAAACCACCGAAACCAACTTCCGAGTGAGCTGCCAATTGTTCGACGGTTCGCAAGAAAGACGGGACAGTGCGGGTTGTGCAGGATTTCGAGGTGCCAATATGCTTCTCAAATCCCAGAGTGATGGACTCGGGGACTTGCAACACATTATGGATGAGAGGAAAGGGTCGAAGTATTTCTCCAGCATCGATTTGGCTTCAGGATTCTTACAGCTCGAGATCCACGAGGACGATCGACACATGGCGGCGTTTCGAGACGCTGACGGGAAGCTGTACGAATACGTTCGCTGTGGCTTCGGGTTGAAGACAGTGTCATCCGCGTTTGCCAACTACGTGGGAGGGCGACTGTTACCAGTCAAGGATAAAGGAATCAAGAACTGGTTGGACGACATCGCCATCCCGTCGAAAACCCTTGAAGATCATTGGGGGCTGCTTCGAGAAACGCTCGAGTGTCTACGACAAGGACGTCTAACCGTCAATCTCCAGAAATCGCATTTCTGTCAGTCGGTCATGGAGTTCGTCGGCATGATCGTGGATAGGCTTGGTACAAGGCCGGCCCCGAGCAAGATTGATGCTATCACGCAGCTGTCAAGGCCGAACACGGTGGAGGAAGTGCAAGTACGCCATGTCGCGGTTACCGAACAAGAGCAACGTCATCGAGGATTTCGACAACTCTTTTCCAGGAGACGGGTCGTTGCCAAACGTTAACAAAGGGCCGCAGGGGCCAGTGCTCGACGGCGTACACCTCGAAACCTTAGGAGTGGAAGATGTGGACGAAACTAGTACTCGAAGTCTTGTAGTGCTTGAGCCGTCGCATTCACACCCGCAGACCCATCTGAGGCAGATACTCAACAGGCCGAGCTTGTTGTTGCACCGGAGCTTCTAGTGGTGGTCATGCTCGACTGTGGGGGGGGAGGCAGCATCCTTGCATCGGAGGGATTGCTGACGGTCAGAGGAGCGGTAGACCAGGACTGGACAGCACTGGAATGCATCAGAGCAAACGGACTGGACAACGGTGCGAGGCTACTTAGGGTGACAACAGGGTCACAGGAATGCCTAAGCACGTTGAGAAAGGTGAAACCAGACGTGGTGGTCGGTGACGCCTGCAGGAGGTTTGAAGGGGTGCGAGAGAAGGAAGGAGTATCCGCAGCGAGCAGCTTAGCCCAAGCTGCCATCGCCTCAGACGCGCGAGTGTTTATACTCGAATGTTTGGGCAACCTTTTGCGAACGACGGAATGGAACGACGATATTCTACCTACTTTGGAACGAGAGTCATACATCGTGGACAAGGCGGCGATATTGGTGAGCCAAGTAGGGATTCCGCGGAGGAGGAAACGGACGTTCGTGGTAGGAACCAAGGGAGGCCTTGCCACGAAGGGGAAGTTAACCGTTTGGAAGCGGAGGTTGGAGAAGGTAAAGCAACCAGTTCAGGAATTGGGGGAATTTCTGGGATGAAGAGGCGCATACTTCCTGAAGAGAGGTATCGGAGAGCGAGCGATTTATTCGTTCAACGAACCCATCATCTCTTAGAAACGTGTTCACATGGAGGAAACGCCAACCGAAGGGTATGTCACACACCCAGCGGATACGGCACGCCTTGAAGAAGCTGAGGAGTTGCACTTCAACGACTACGCCAAGATCACCACAGGACAGGAACACTATGTGATCCCGCAGACGGTAAGCCAAAACGCAGCGGCGAACGTCATCGCAGATTTCACGTCTCCTCCAATGCTACGAGCAGGGTTAGTTGAACTAGCTGTTCAAGGCTTACTGGGAAAACCGGGGCCAGAGGTCGTGGAACTGGAAAGATTGGCCTGCTTGGTGTTCGAAGAATTATCTATTTGATGCAGAGGCAGTGCGAAGATATGGTACTTGGCAGGATTCGGAAAGAACTCCAGGAAGTGGGAAACCGAGGAGCAGGAGGTGGCGAATATGTGATGGACGACAACGACCTCTTGTGGGTAGCACCTCTAGGAAAGGTTCCACGACTTGCAGTTCCCCAATCTCTCGTTTCAGGGATTATGACGCTGGCGCACCGCACCTATGGGCATCCAGGGACGGCGAGAACTACAGCCTTGGTTAGTCGTCGGTATTGCTGGCCTACCCTCATCAGGGACGTGAGAGACTACGTTCTCTCGTGTGGGTGCAGGTGTCGCAAGCGATCAGCGAGTCAACGGGTTGCCATGCTACCGGCGAGGTTTCTGCGACCCGGGGAGGTACTCGAAGTCGACATCCAGGACATGGGGGTGAAGTCGGACGCAGGCAACAAAGTTCTACTGGTGGCAGTCGACAAAGCCAGCAAGTTCTTGTTCGCCTTCCCGCTCCCCACGAAAGAAGCACTCGGAGTAGCAAATTAACTGCTTGAAGTGATGCTTACTTTTGGGCTACCGCTGTATGTTCGCAGTGATCCGGGATCCGAGTTCACGGCAGAGGTCATGCAACACCTATGCAAGTGGTTGAACGTGACCATCGCCTATGGGCCTGCCGACCATCCTCGTGCGCAGGGGACGGTGGAGAGACTGGGGGGGGTGGCTACACGAAGCACTAGGAGAAATGTGCAAGACCTGGCCACGCAGATGGGACGAGTACGTACAGCCGGCACTGTGGATCCATCGTACCACGCCGGACCTACGCTTGCCGGGGAAGCCAACTCCCTTCCGTCTTTTCTTCGGCGGTCGTGATGCGCGCGCACGCAACTCGATGCTACGCACCCCGAGATCGATGGTGGTGATTTCAGGGGCGGGATGCACAGTTACGTGGCCGACAAACGTCAAGCGTACAAGGAGGTACGGGATGTACGGGAGGCTCTATTGAAAAGACATGATGACAGACAGAAAACTCGTGAGAGTCGGAATGCTGAAATCGGTCGAACCTCGGTAGGAACACGTGTGGTTGTCGGAGACGAGGTGCTGGTGAAGGAGGCAGAGTCTGTGATGGCAAGGGAAGGAATACATCATAAGCTTGCCCACGAGCGCTCGACCGGACTTTGGGAGGTGACTGAAGTTGTCTTACCGGGACTCAGCTACATCGTCACGATGAATGGGCGAGGGATTCGCCGACGGAGGGCGTCAGCAGCGAACATCAAGATGTTCCACTTACGTCCGGACAACCTCCGTCACGACTTCGAGGACGAGTTTGCTCACCTGGCATGGGGAGTTGACTTCGGACTTACGGAGCCGTCGATTGTAGCGTCGCCTATGTATACCCTAATAGACAGAGAGGCTGTGATGGGTCAGGGCAACGCTTGGAAGTGGCGATACAAGGGACGATTCGTGGATGGCACGGAGTCGCAGTGGCTGTCTGAAGAGGAGGCGCGAGACAGTTTCACCCCCTTACAGCTGGACGTTTTCCATGCACTGTGGGAGACGTATCACGGAGCGGAGTGCCGGGCAAGGCCGACTTCGACGCTGACACGGAAGGAAAGAGATGGGATCGACCGTGAACACGCGTTGCAACAACACCCCGTGGGGACCGTGATCTGGAGGGAATTCGCGGACGCTGAAGGAAATAAGAAGCGTCACCTTTCATAGATCTTCGACTACAAGTCACCGTACTGGCGGGTTCGGTATGCAGACGGTAATTGGGAGGAACTCAACGAACGTGAGATCCTGAAAGCTAGGAGAACCGGAAGTTCGCCATCCGGTTCCCCGTAAACGCGAAGAAGCGAAGTGGAGTTCGATGGAGAACGGGAGAAGGCGTTAGCCGAAGATCGACTAGCGAGCAGGATCAAGGCCTCGGCCTACCCGGGTTAACGGGAAAAGCCGGGAAGTAGTGGATAAGAGGCTTTCAGCTGGTGCGCTTAATGAGAAATTCTAGCAAGTCCAGCAGTACCGATCTGGGACCTAATGCGGAAACGCGGAAGACCCAGGGTCCCTACCCCCGGGGTGACGCCTTTCCATGGAAATGGTAGACGCCACTCATTCGTCCCTTACGGCAATCGAAACACGATTAAGTGTGGGAAAAGGCCCTCACTCTTACTCCAGTGTGTCCGCAGCCCGGCTAGCACGGTATTCTTAGGGAACCGTGCTGGGGGGGAGTTGCGGCGGAAATGGCATACGTAACGTAAAATACGTACGTAGCGGATGCTTCCTAGATATGCAACTCCCTGCGAAGTCAAAAGGAAGCACCGCCTTGGTTAGTCCGAAAACATACCAAAAACACACAAACTAATCCGAGGGAAAAAGGAAGAGAACTTGAACGTGATTGAGCTTGAGTGACTGCGAAGCGAGACTGAGTACTGCGAGCGTAACAGTAAGGCATTGTCGAAGGTTTGATACGGAGATCTGTCGTGTAGCACAAGAGGATCGAAGAGGAGTTAGCAGACAGAAGGCTGGTCTTTACAGGAAGCTGTTGAGACAAGGAGGCAGGCCAACCTGATAGCATCTACGGAAAGGAAACGAACAACGAAGCGGTGAGAGACTAGGGACATGGGGTTGGAGACCTAGAGTGCGTGCGTATAAAGGAGCTCTTATCCTTCGTTACAGAATTCTTACTTGCTGCCGTAACACACTTTAGACGGATAACGTGCATATATGGTCCAATAAACGTTTACATAACACTATGTGTTTGTGTGTTAGCGGAATTACCAATATTACATTATCCTTGTGTTACCGTGTTAGCGACACCAGCCCGTAGCGAGCAACATTACGTTAGCATGTTACCTTACTCTTACTTGCTACCTTGGCACAACTTCAGACTGATAACATACATGGACAATTAAACCGTTACATAACTCTACAGTACGCGACACCAGTTAAGAATATCTTAATTATGAGCAGGCTGGATTTCTTATGTAAGGCAGGGTGTGTCCTACACCATTTTCAGTATAAAAGAGGTCATGTTCAGATTTTCGTCTGAAAATTCAACCTTAAATTATTAACTGCCGAGTACTTTAGTGCTGTCGCGTGCTGCATGTTAGTGTGTTAGCGGAATTCCTTGCGGATATCCTAACACACGTTAAGTATGTATATATATATACTGTAGTCAATAAAACGTTGAAATGATTACATGTTAGCGTAGCAGCGCAGCAGCAGTCCGTATCGAGTTACGTATTGCCAGGCCCACCCTCCTACTAATGAGGGGACGAAGAGGCTCTGCTGCTGTAAATATCCTACAGCAGTAGGAGTGTGGTGGCACCTATTTGTTTTTTTGTTTTTAATATTTTTTGTTTTCTTTCCTTCCCATTTATTATCTTCGAACTTCCGTCTTTCTCCCTCCCTAGTCGTAACTCAGATCCGGGGTCACAAAGTAGGCTCCTCTCCCTCCTCCCCCACTACGGTTCTTGCTTTGCATTTTTACCGCGAGAAGATTTCAGCACTTTCTTCCCTCGTCAAATGTCGTCGAATTTTGCTTACCCGCGCTATAATATGCGCTCTCGACAGTCGGTGTCATTAAATAATAAAAACCTCCATGGGGAGAATCGAACCCTCGACATCCGGCCCACCAAGCTGCGTGGCTACCACTTAGACCACCGGAGCGACCGGCGTTGTTACGAAAATATCTGTTGTTGTGGACAGGTACGAATCACAGGTGCAGATGTTTCGTCTTCCAGTTATGCCAAATATCAATACCGCTTTGGGGAACCAGGAGGCACACAATAAATTAAATACTTGTACAGAGGGTTCAGGGGATAGACCGACAAACCGAGCGTAAAGCGGCCTATACTGATGCTGCTGATGCTGCTGATGCTGCGGTTCTGCTGCTGCTGTACAGTACAGGACACCTAATAAGAAACAGGAAATCTGGTCCAGGCTGGATTTCTTATTCGAGAGAGGGTGCTTTCCACACTAATTTCAAGATAACGACTCCCGAATTTCTTTTTTTCCTTTAAAGCTCAGCCTGTCTTTCTTATCAGCCTGTTTCTCATTAGTTGTCCTGTACTGTATGCTGACGATATATGTTTTGCTTCAAAAACAAAACTCAGACAGCACGTATAAATAGATGTTCATTCGCGTTGGTTCAGCACAATCAGTATTTCCCCAGCGTGATGCATTGCTGATTTGACTACTGCAGGTACTGAGGTCGCGCCTCATATTCACTACGAGTACTACACAGTAGTAAGTAGTAACTACGTTACTGGGATCTCAGCAAGATTGGATAACACGGCTACATTATATTACTCCTCGACGCCGACTTACCTCTAACACAGGTAACACATGTTAGAGCGTGGGAACATCCAAAGGGTAACGTACAGTAGTAACATTACGTTGGATTGACTCCGGCCCCCACGGTAACTCAGTAACATAATGCTACGCCCGAATTGATTATTATGGTAACTCAGTAACATAATGTTAAAGTCAGATATTTGCTGACAGTAACACCGTAACATAATGTTAGGCAGACCTCGGCCTTTAGGCTAACGCCCTAACATAGTGTTACGTATCGGCCGGCTAAGACTGTAACGTATCTAACGTATGTTAAATTTTACGTTATCCGACCCTAAGGCAATCAGACTGTTGTTGTTGTTGTCTTCACATTAAAAACCGTGCCGGTCTCTCTATCCAGTACCTCCATCTGTCCGTACTAATCCAACACTTGACACGGTCGATTCCCGTGGTCACAGGCTAACTTACCCAAAAAAGGTATACTGAAATAAAAGTGGAACCCGAAGGGTCCGCAAAGCGATCAAAGCCAGTCAAAAACAGATAGTCTGGAGCCCTCCGCTCCCCTCTACACGCTATGTGAAGGTAAAAATAAAAATGGAAAAGTCAACATCACCAATCGGGGGTACATGCACCCTGATTCTATCTTGGTGCCCCTATAATACCGGGGTGTTCCGTGCCGGGTTCATACCGGTCAGGCAAACAAATCGAGTCCTCCACCCCGATTATAAACGCAAAGATGATACGGGGGAAGGGAACTATGGTCCCGTGTGACTGATGTACCCCCGGCCTGCGAGCAGTGTAACTGCAAAAGGTCAAAAGCAACGAAGGGAAAAAGACGAAGACACAGACAAAGAGACAAGTCAAAAGTACAAGCAAACGCTCACACAGACAAGACCGCAGAGACAACACACTGACACGTCACATCCCGAGGGGGTGGTGCAATGGTGCGGCGGTGGGGGGGAGGGGGAAAAATAACAAAACAAACAAACAAACAAACAAACAGTCCAGGTCAGTCAATCCGGCACATATCGCGCCACTCGGTCCGCCATTTCTCGCTTGTTTCCTTCCCTCGCCGATTCGCCCTTCTTCCGCACCCCTCCCGTCCCGTTGGTTCTTGGTGTCTCTTTGTTGTTGCTGCGCACTTTTTCTCGCTCGGTCGCTCGTTTCCGGCTAGCCTCCTCTTCTTCCTTGTGTCAGGAGGTCATAAACCTCTCAGCTCCCTGCAGCACTCCCTTGTACCACTGCCTTCCTCCCTTCACCTTCGCTGCTTCCGCCCAAACTGAATTCGGGATTCCGAAGACACGTCTCTGGTCGTCCGTAGAGCCGTGCGTAGCTCCGAACGCTTTGAAGTCGTCCTTCAGGCACGTCTGCCAGTTCCGCTCCGGGCACCCCGCGCCCGGGTCCTTCCCCCCCACCAGCTCCCCGAACATCAGTCGTTTCGGGAGTCGCCCGTGTGGCTGCCTTGCCACGGCCCCCGCGAACAGTAGGCGCCGTTGCCGGACAGTGGCTTCCACGCTCTGGCACCCGACCCTCTTCAGGGCCTGGGCGTAGGACAGCTGCCGGTAGATGCCTTGCTTGCGCTGGTAACCAATAACTCGCAGCAGCAGCCGGTGGTGTATCGTCCGCAGCAGTCGGTAGTGGTCGCGACGTGGGGCCCATGTCATGCAACCGTACAGCAGTGCCTCCATCGCCTCCGCTTGAAGCAGGCGGGCCTTGAGTCGAAACGGTGCTCCCGGCCTATCGAAGAGCTCCGGGCCATACCTCCTGACGCACGCCGACGCTGCTCTGCTCCTGAAGTTGATCTCCCGGGTGAGGTCGCCATGTTCGTTGACGAGGCCGCCCAGGTACCGGAACTCGAGGGTTTGGGTGTATTTCTGCCCCGCTGCTTCGATTATCAGCGGCGGCGGGGGCGGTGTTGGCTGCTTCTCCTTTACGCGCATCAGGAGAGTCTCCGTCTTCTTCTCCGACACCGTCAGCCCGAACTCCCCAAACACCTGCACGATAATGGTCATCATCCTCGCCAGTCCGTCGGCGGACCTCGATACAACGCCGGCGTCATCGGCATACAGCATCCCCCACACCGCCCTCCGTACGCGGTCGAGTGGTGTCTCCGTCCCCGCTCCCGTCTCCTCCTTCAGGAAAACTAGGTTCTGCATGATACCATCGTCCTCGCTGAATCGTACGATAACGACCTCTAGGGCCGCGGCGAAGAAAACGTTGAACAGCAGTGGGGACAGCACACACCCTTGTCGCAAGCCTTGCGTGACCAAGAACCAGTCCGACAGTTCTCCATCGTCCATGCGCACCCGGGCCCGCATTCCGTCGTGGAATTGGCGGATGACGGCGACCATCTCCGCAGGAACCCCGGCCCTGGCCAGCACCTTCCATAGCAGCTCTCGGTCCACCGAGTCATAGGCCTTCTTTAGGTCGACGAAGCACATGTAGAGCGGTATTCTCCTTCTCCGCCCTAGTTCCTGGAGTCGGCGCACGACGAACAGCATGCATACTGTGGATCGACCAGGTCGGAAGCCGCACTGTTCCTCCGGAAGGATGTTGTTGGCTTCACACTGGGGGTCGGAATAACGTAGGTCGCCCCGGTGGTCTAACTGGTAGCCACGAAGCCTGTTGGTTCGGATGTCGAGGGTTCGATTCTCCCCATGGAGGTTTTTATTCTCAAAAGACGCCGACTGTCGAGAGCGCATATTATAGCGTGGGTAAGCAAAATTCGACGAGAGCTGACGAGAGAAGAAAGTGCTGAAATATTTTCGCGATAAAAATGCAAGGCAAGAACCGTAGTGGGGGAGGAGGGAGAGGAGCCTACTTTGTGACCCCGGATCTGAGTTACGACTAGGGAGGGGAAAAGGGCGGAAGTGCGAAGATAATGAATGGGATGGAAACAAAAAAAAACAAAAGTGTTAATAGTGCGGGACACTATGTTAGTGTTAGTGTGTTATTTGTAGCACAATGTTAACACTCATTAGAAGGGTAACACAATGTTAGTGTGTTATATCTAACGCTCCGTGGACAGCAGTAAGATCATGTTATCGTGTTGGTAAATCTGCAGATATCGATCTGGGAATGTTAGAGTGATAAAGTACGTGTTGGGTCACAGCCTAACACTATGTTCAAGTGTTATTAATAGTTGAAGGACGGATCACGTTGTAACATAACCTTAAGGGGCCCCTTCGGTCATGATGAAACACGAGTCTTCCATCGTTGAAACATATTTTTTTTTCGTTTTTTTTACAGCAGCAATACTATTTCTGGTATAATAACACCATATCAGTACTCCTTACGGAAAACGGCATAGCTCCAGTTCTAATGCTCAGGTTTTCGCCCATAGAGTATTTGCAAAGAGCCTAGACCATGGTCAACATTTGTATATCGGGAGGCATATCGCTCAGACGCCTTGGTCGTCACGAAACGTGGCTCTAAAGAGGCACTAATCCTTGCAAGGATTAGTGCCTCTTTAGAGCCACGTTTCGTGACGACATCGGGAGGCATATCGCTCAGACGCCTTGGTCGTCACGAAACGTGGCTCTAAAGAGGCACTAATCCTACAGGCATAACGCTCAGACGCCTTGGTCGTCACAAAACGTGTCTCTAAAGAGGCACTAATCCAATCGGATTGGATTAGTGCCTCTTTAGAGACACGTTTTGTGACGACCAAGGCGTCTGAGCGATATGCCTCCCGATACACAAATGTTGACGATGGTCTAGGCTCTTTGCAAATACTCTATGGGCGAAAACCTGAGCATTAGAACTGGAGCTATGCCGTTTTCCGTAAGGAGTACTGATATGGTGTTATTATACCAGAAATAGTATTGCTGCTGTAAACAAAACGAAACAAATATATTTTTCAACGATGGAAGACTCGTGTTCATCATGACCGAAGGGGCCCCTTAAGGCGTGTGCACATCTGTGGGTTTCTAGTTAACACTGTGTTACCGCGTTACCGTGATTGCCCCTCCAGTGTTAACACTGTGTTACCGCGTTACCGTGATTGCCCCTCCAGTGTTAACACTATGTTAGTACGTTGCGAAGTCTCTGTGTTAGGCCCCATAACGTAGATAAATGTTATCCGAGTGTTACGTTTTTCGAGGTTTGGTATGTTGATACTGCTGTGCATACATACAACAGTATTCAAAAGGATAGGTGGACGGATATATCACTCTGGAGACGTACGTAATCAAGTGCGTAAAATGGTTGAAAAGAGTTTAAGTGAATTTTGGAAAAGCTTGGAAGAAAATGGAACAACGAAAGAGCGGCGCAGACGCAGTGGTGAGCGAGGCACACTGTAGGCAAGTGGTTTAAGCGAAATAAATAACCAAAAACGGTTGAAAGCCAGGCATAGTAGACATCTAGTTGTACCCGGGACAGTATATCTCAGAAATGGGTACAATTTAGTTTTGGACAATTGCGTGGCTCCCTGGGTGTGTTTTTTACTTGATTTCAGGCTGTAACCGTTTGTGGTTATTGCCATTTTTTATTCTTTTTTCCTTTTCGCTTTTTCTCCTCTTTTTTTCTCTTTTTTCTCTTTCATGGAGCTGGATTGCTCTTGCCTATCGTATATGGCATTGCACTGTCTGCTCTGCTTACTGCACTGCAGCGTAGCATCTCTGTGTCGTAATTTTGTGACCACAGAACTGGTGCCTATCTCGTAGGATATAGAATCGGCACGGACACTGGGTGTGTGCTGGATGTCGACGGGTAGAAAGGCAGATTTAATGTGAAGAGCACACACGCGGCAGGTGTTTCGTGTTCTCATATAATGAGCTGTGTTACCTGGTAGATTTCATACGGATACATTTTCTATCTTCGGTGTTTTGTTGCCACAATCAGTCGTGTGTGTGTTCTTCTTAAACCGTTCTTTCCACCCGTCGAGCTCCAGCACACCCATTGTCCGTGCCGATTCTTCATTCCTAGAGAGATACAAGCTCTGTGGTCACAAAACTACGACACAGAAATACTACATTGTTATGCAGGAAGCAGAGAAGACAACGCAATGACATGTTCCTTACCACGATCTACGGTAAGATTATCGGTAGGACGAACACTAATTAATTGTACAGTTTGGCTGTTGGGCGATGACCCTCTGAAAAACGAGGGTCATCCCTCATAGTTGAAAACCGCCGTCCTTTCGAACCGTTTCTCTTTCACGCAGCTGGGTTGCTAGCAGGGTAGGTCGTGCCCGTCGTATATACTGAAAAAAAAAAAAAAAACAGCTAGCTGTGAGCTCGAGTTTTTCGTCGAAGCTCATCTTTGCTAGCTGAGTGTAATACTTCGTATATATATGGAGTTGCATTGTTTGCTCTGCTCACTGCATTGCAGCGTAGTATTTCTGTGTCGTAGTTTTGTGCCCACATAACTGGTACTCGTATCTCTCTCGGATGAAGAATCGGCACAGACACTGGGTGTGCTGGATGTCGACGGATGGATGTGTGTGTGTTCTTCACATTAAACCTTCCGTTCCACCGTCGACATCCAGCACACCCAGTGTCCGTGCCGATTCTTCATCCTAAAAAGGTACCAGCTCTGTGGTCACAAAACTACGAAACAGAGATACTACGCTCAGTGCAGTAGAGGTGTTACCCGACGAGTACCCGCCCTAAACGGGTACCCTCTTAAATCGGAAAAAAATACCCGGGTACTCGCGAGTATTTACGTCTATTTTGGGCGGGTACCCGGGTACCCGTTTAACAGCCGGGTACCCGTCTAACAACCGGGTACCCGGGTACCCGTTTAACAGCCGGGTACCCGTCTAACAACCGGGTACCCGGGTACCCGGCACATTATTTATCATGTTTGGTCCTTAACGCTGCAACGGATAAACTCTAAGACGGTTGTTCTACAACATTCGGCACACCAACCCTTTGCCACAATGATTTTCATACAACCATACCAACAAAACAACAGACTACGCGCCACCAAAGCATCGAATTACATGTAAAAGCCGATTTTCCTAATTGAAAATTACCTTTCCGATGAGAATGAAAAACGATTTTAGTACTTTGTTGTTTTTAAGAGTTGGGTTTCGCTGACAGTCAAAATTTAACCTGGAATATATGTTCCTCGGTGGTAATTATCGATCCACGAATAAACAATCAAAATCAACCTGACGGGCTCGTAAAACAGAGCATATGAGGGAATTGGTAATGTGAGTTTCAAATTTTGACCAAGTCTCTCGTGATAGCATAGGGACCTCTCGCAAAATAGCCATGGCCGTGTTCTTACTCAATTAAACTATTGATTTTGTCTGCACTTTTCATCAAATTCCCAGTATTTTATTTTGTTTGCTACTTTTTTTCGCACTTTTCGTCAATTTCTCAGAATTATATCTGTCTACTACGTTGTTCTCTAACTTAAAAATAAGAAATTTAGGAGTCGTACACGGGTCTCGAACCCCGGACTCTTGTGTTGACAAGTCGCTGCACCACCTGTTACTCTACTCGTACAAGTTGTGTGTGCCTCCATGTTTTCTTTATATATATAGTAGACGTACTGCAACTCTCATAATTTTATCAGTCTACTACGTTGTACTCGTACTCTAACAAAACAATAAGAAGGGAGTCGTAAACTGGTCTCCAACCCCGGAATCTTGCGTTGACAAGTTGCTGACCCCCTATACAAAAATCAAGTCATTTCAGACCCACCATACAATTTCAAGTCAATCCAGACCCCCCATACAATTTCAAGCCACAATACAAAAACCAAGTCATTTTAGACCCCCGATGCAATTTCAAGTCCTTTCAAACCCACCATAAAAAATCAAGTCATTTTACACCCCCCATACAATGTCAAGTAATTTCAGACCCCTCTAACGAAAACCGAGTCATTTCCAGACCCACGATACAAAGCCGAGTCATTGCCAACCCCCTATACAAAGACCAAGTAATTTCAGACCTCCCATACAAATTAAAGTAATTTCACCAAAAATCAAGTCAGTCCAGACCTCCCATACAATTCCAAGTCATTTCAGACCCCCCATACAAATTCAAGTCATTTCAGACCCCCTTTAACGAAATCAAGTCAATCCAGACCCCCTATACAATTTTCAAGTCTCATTTCAGACCCACCATACAAAAACCAAGTCATTTCAGCACCATCATACAAAAAACAGGTAATTTTCATTATTGATACTAAAACCAAGTAATATCCAACCCATCTTACAAAAAACAAGTCATTTCATCACCAATGCTAAAACGAAGTAATTTTCAACCCCGTATACAAAAACCAAATAATTGAAAACCCATCATACATTACGAAGTCATTTTTTATTCCTTTACAAAAACCAAGACTTAGGGTTAGGGTAATTTCTGTAGTAAACGTACTAATATTCTACGTACATACACCTGGTGTATTGACAGTAACTACACAGGAAAATATAATTTCAACTGCTTTTGCTCCATTGTATTGCTTTTCATCGAGCACCAACGAACTAGAAAAGCGACAAAGGCTTTCTGCAACGCCAATGACGTGGACACGGGGAATGCTCCTCTAGAACTCCAGGGCCTCACGCAAGTGGAGGAGATAGATCCTCATTGCCGTAACCTGCACCATCATGCGCGTGTACCGCCTGAAGGGAGGGCAGAGGGGGTTCTCGGGGCACGTCGTCGACGTTTTTGCCTGTTTTTTCCCCATCACTGCACACAAGTTGACGACAGTTACTAATATCCTGTTGCGCGAGTTCCTAGCGACAGCTATACTATCTATGGGCGAGGTACATCGCCCATAAATCCTGATTTTCTTGTACCAGCATTGTCAGACAGCATTTTCCTTTTGAAAAGGGTTTTGTGGAGACTATGTACGAGATACTACCCAGGGGACGTGATTTAGGGGATGATAAGGTGTCATCCCCGGAGTTTCCAACGTAAACCAACGAGTACCCGGGTACCCGGGTATCCGGGTACCCGGGGCCCAAATACTCGGCGAGTATGAAGTGTTACTCGTACCCGTGACGGGTATTAGCAAGCCGGGTAATACTCGCGAGTACCCGGGTAATTGGCAAAAGGGTAACACCTCTACAGTGCAGTAAGCACAGCAGACAATACAATGCCATATACGACAGGCAAGACCTACCCTGCAAGCAATCCAGGTGCACGCAAGAGAAAAAAGCGAAAAAAAATTAATAAAAAGTAAACATACTGAAGCAAATCAACAATCAAGCAACCAAACAAAAGCATGCCAAACTAAAAGAAAGAAAGAAAGTGTCGTGCTTCTCCCAGAGGAGATGTGACATCCAATAAAACAAAGAAAAACAAATGAAATGAAACGAAATGAAATGGGCCGAAAAAAACAGCGCCAACAGAGCAAGATTAAGAACGACAGGAAAGGACAGGCTGCCGGAGCACACCAAAAGCACCTTCCAGCCAGCCGAGGCAGGTTTGTGCTCGTAGTCCAGGCAGGTTCTACCAGCTAGTCGGTCTGGTACCTACTCTGTTTGCCGTCTCTTTCCCGCTTTCGTCCGCCGTGGTTTCCCTACGAACCCCTCCACCCTCCGTCTCCATTCCCTTGGACGACACCCATACAACGGATACGTGGCACTTCCTACTCAGTTCCGTTTCGTTCTCGTGCAACGCACGAGAGTCCAGGAAAGAGAAGAGGAAATAACAAAAAAACAAAATGAATACGTACGCAGCTAAGCAACCAGAGAAAGTCCTAGAAAAATCAGGGATGCATATTTCCCGGTAGCGGTAATTACCCGAAATGAATAAGGCTCGAGGTAATATATTTTTTTCAGAGGAAATTATTTTAGCGTCCCCTATCCCCGGGAAAATAACGCCTCCATATATAATGGAAACCCCCGTTTTTTTTTGTTTTTTTTTTCAAACGCTGCTACGTACGACGATACGAGTAAGCAGCAGAGCGCTACGTAGGGGCCCACAGACCCCTGCTATATCACAGAGATATCATACAGAGGAATTGGATGTTATGACGAGCGGAGTCATCGAAGGAATGTACTGTAAATATGATAAAATATAATCATATATATGAGCTATTAATAGCAAATTCAAATGGAAAGGGTGAACTCGGCGCAGATGCAGTCCATGTTTTCATTTTCTGGTCGCGGAAAAGGCCCGCGATCGCTACACGCGTACGAAGCAGCGCACTGCTTTAACTGCTCACGTCCTGCCTTGCGCTGCTGATTTAACTCGCGACATAAGTATAGTCTATATCAGCACTACGGCAGTAAGTAGTCCTGTTATTCCAGTATCAAATGGCTGCGGCTGCGAGGACAAGAACAAGTGAAAAATCAACTAAATCAAACCGATGCACATTTATTTACTCAAAAAGAAGTACTTGCATTGTGCGCAACTGCTACTACTATTTAATACTGTGAGACCTAGTGCAGGTAGAGTGTAGAGTGAAAATTATCGAAACTGACTGTCCGAAGGCCTGAACGCATCTTATACTTGTGCTTCATGTAGTGCATTGGCCACCTGGGGATGGTAATTTTTGTCCCCCCCCAAAAAAATCGCCTTTTTTCCCTCGAATGAGAGGAAATAGGGGAAATTTTTCCGAAAAGCTTAAAAAGGCTGTTTCCCGGAAATTTTTGGGTTCCGGGCGAGGAAATACGCATCCCTGGTTAGTACAGTATAGCAGTGTAGTAGTAGTAGTAGTAGTAGTACATCGCTCCCAAGTAGCCCCGCCGCGTCGCTCGGTGATACAATATGGTACGTTCACGCATAGAAAAAACTACAGCAGCAGCAACAGTAGGACCTCTCGTACGATGTGATAAGAATATGGTACGAGTACGCACACAAACAAGAAGAGCCGACGGCTTCCTACAAATAAATACTCCGCCGCCAAATAAAACACTCTATTATCCGAGTTCAACCCTAGCCGCCGTGTATTCGTGCATGTACATGATGTCGTTATTACAAGCTCCCCAGGGGCAGGGAGGAGGGGCTATATACGATAAACCGTGCATGCATGTGCATGCATGCATGCCTGCACACCTCGCAGCTACGAGACGATACTGCTGTCGTACAGGGATTGGATTTTGCCCCCCCTGATTGCCCCTGGGTAAATTTGTGGCATGAAAAATCAGAAAAGTCAAGTCTTTATTCACTGGGTATGTATGATATGTAGGATGGAAAACTGCGACAATAATGACAACCTCCGGTACCCGCCACGGCCTGGTCCTTCCTCGACCTGATCCCATATCCCATCCACGCCGATCGAAATCAAGGATCGCCCACAGCCAGCTATTAATAGCCTCAGCGTATAGCACAGAGCTAGCAAACAACTTCGTCGAAGTAAAACTACCCGCTGCTCGTGCAAGCGTGATGCTGTTGCATAATGTACGTGCGAAAAACAATAATTCATGTCGCTCGTGGTGTTGCCGGTTGTTGTGTTTTGTTCAAGGTACGCGCAGTAAAATAAACGTTTTTTGTGTAGGCACGTACATACATGTCACAGCAGCAGTTGGGAGGAGGAACACCGCTTGAAGCTTGCATGCACCTGCTGCTGCTACTGCTGTTGCTGCTACGCTCGGGCGCGATAGACACTTGACCGAACCACTACTGCTGCTGCTGCTACTACGTACTGCGTACTACTCAGCTCTGCGAGCTGCTGCGAGGCATGCCGTGTAATACGCATTTTGATACACACACAGCAGTAGTAGCACACGCCTGCACACGCAGCAGTTATTAGGACGACCATACTGGCTGCGCCCATACTCTCGAACACTACAGACACTGATCGAACAACCACCGCTACTACTGCTACTACTACTCGGCTCTGCGAGCTAGTCGCGAGTGCTTTGTGAGCTGCGAGCCGTGACCTAGTATGTGCTGTGATGGAAGGCGGGCAACTCTGTAAAACAAAATGCCACCTTTTTTTCTCGCTCTGCTCTCTCACCAATCCCAGCGTTGCCATCGCCAACGCTGACTCCAGGAAGCCCTGCTTCCCCTCGGTGCAGAAGTGGCCCATGTCGTCCTTGGCGGGATGCCGGTGGTTACAGTTCCCGCATGGGGGAGGGGGCACCATGGTGGAATCGGTGGTGGTGGTGGTGGTGGTGGTGGTGGTGGTAGTGCTGCTCTCATCGACGTACACCCTCCTCGTCTTGCCGTTGCTGTTGTTGATGTTGCCTGCGGACCCTGAAGCTGTCACCCCGCTGGCTTCTTCTGCACAAGAAGTAGGAGCAGGAATGCCGTTGTTGTGGTGGTGAAAATGGTCATCGTCCTTTGGGATAGGAGGAGCACCGCCACCACCACCACCACCATCGCAGTCCTCCTCACGAAGGAGTAGCCCCTTCCGCTGGCCCGCCTCTTCCTGGCGCTCCTCCTGGTGCTGCTGCTGCTGTTGTTCCGCTCGCTCGGTAACAGGCTCTTGCTCGCCCATGTTATGGACAAAAGCAGCGACGATCTGTCTATGCCAGTCTTTTTTTTTCGTTTTTCCTCCTGGCTCTTTTTTCTGTGCGGGACCAGTCACGCACCCTGCTGCTGCTGGACACGCGCTGGCTGATGGTGCTGGTGCTGCTGGTGGGTGTGTGGTTCAGGACGGAGGCCGATCGGAGTCTTGGGGTGGGAGACGGAGAGCGAGAGGGGTATGAGGTAGGTGCCTTTTAGACGCTCAGCATGGGTACTGTTTTGAGGAGCGAGGAGAGGGTGGTCACAGCTCGAACAGGTGGACGCATGCTGATCATGTGTCACTCTGTCCGGAATTATAAGAAGTATTTTACCTTGATATTAATATTTAAAAGATCCTTAAATTTTGGACCACAGGGTAGTCCCAACGGAACAGGGGCATGTCATTTTGACGATCATGACGTCATGCCGCAATGACACGCCTGGAAAACGCTGAGTTGCTATTGGTCAAAATATATTTGAATTTTTCAGCCAATCAAAATGGCCGCAACATTCAATCGATTGCGGCGCATCGATTGAGTGACACATGTATGTGCGACGCGATGCGACAGATGCACAGTGAACGGAGCGGCTTTGTTGCTGGTGTGTTGCTCGAAGAGTCAGTTACGATGCACCTGAGTGCGTGCTTGACGTGCCACGTCGTGCAAAGTAAAAAAAAAAAAAAAAGTACTTGTACATTCCTACTGTGTTTGTCGTACCGCTTGCTGTGCGTGTACAACGAACAGTGCCAGAAGAGAGGGTGTGGACAGCAAGCAAGATCATCCCCATTGAAGCTCAGCAAGTGTGTACGAGCTGTTTGTTGTAGTAGTATACGTATGATGCATCTACTACGCGGTGGAACCTGTTTGTTGCGTCGTTGCTGATGTGTCTGTTGTTGTTTGTGTTGCCGCTGTTGATTGCTGTGTACGAAAAGAGAGACAGTTTTTTTGTACGGACCACGGTTGGTCACAGTCGTCGTAGTACGTAGTCGTTGCACGGTGTGGTGTACGTAGTGGTGCTTGATGGTGGTGGTCTACGTCCTACGTACTGTAAAGTTGTACTATTTACGGAGGTCGATAGTAAATAGGACCACATTTTGTTAGTAAAAATAGGTAAATGTATAGGTTTTAGTGTGCACCGAAGGTCCTCCTATTTACTATGTATGATGATGCTCCCCCGTAAAATAACATATTTTAGAGCAAGCAGAAATGAATAAGCGTGCCAGTTACCTGAGGGCTGTACACCTCAAGTACAAGTATTATTGCAGCAGCAGCAGTTAGTTGTGTGTACTCCCGTACCAGTTATAGCATTCCTCATTTTTGAACATACATGCTTGCTGTAGTACGCATAGCAGTAATACTACAGTTATTTGTAGTAGCACTAATAATACGAAGTATGAGGTTGTATGTATGAGTTGTTGGTCGGTGAAAAAACGGAAAAAACGACGTGCTCGGTCCTCCGGCAGTGTAGAGATGCGAGGGTCTATGGTCATACAACTACGGCCGTGCACGACATGAGTGCACCCCCCCTGCTTGATTGCGTGGTGATGGTGTCCCCTTCCCTTCTTGGTCGGGTGCTGATAGTGAACACCCGCCCCCAACTCGATTTGGTGGTGATGGTGACCCGCCCCCCCTACGTGATTGGGTGGTGACGGTGGAGACCCCCCCACCCCCCCCCCCCCTACTGGTCTATGGTCATACGACTACGGCCATGCATAAAAATGAAGCCCCCCCCCCCCTACTATGTAGTATATAATACCCATTGCTGTCTCCGGGAGTGGCCACACCAGAAGCCAACCCAATTAAGTAAAGGCTGTCGTCTATAAACGCAACGTCCGCCTCTCACAAGCGGTTTTTAGTAGGATGCAGCTCACCCTTCATGCGACTCGCCCAACACCTCACGGAGCTTCGCGCTTGGTGCAAGCAATGTCTGCCTGAAGTTGGTGAAAACCGGACGTGCTCCGTCCCAGCATTGTATAGGGATGCGAGGGTCTATGGTCATATCTATACGACTACGGCCATGCACGACATGAGTACACTCCCCCAATGAAAATGAAGCACCCCCCCCCCCCCCCGCTTGAATGGGTTTTGTGGTGGGGAGGCCCCCTTTCCCCTTCTTTTTTGGGTGGGGGTGGGGCCCCCCCCCCCCCCCGCTTGAATGGGTTTTGTGGTGGGGAGGCCCCCTTTCCCCTTCTTTTTTGGGTGGGGGTGGGGCCCCCCCCCCCCCCCGCTTGAATGGGTTTTGTGGTGGGGAGGCCCCCTTTCCCC
This sequence comes from Saccharina japonica, assembly GCA_008828725.1. Lineage (NCBI taxonomy): Eukaryota > Phaeophyceae > Laminariales > Laminariaceae > Saccharina > Saccharina japonica. The sequence continues at coordinate 5,466 of MEHQ01003641.1, read as the reverse complement.
TTCTTTTTTGGGTGGGGGTGGGGCCCCCCCCCCCCCCCGCTTGAATGGGTTTTGTGGTGGGGAGGCCCCCTTTCCCCTTCTTTTTTGGGTGGGGGTGGGGCCCCCCCCCCCCCCCCCAACTTGATCGATTGGGACCCCCTCCCCCCCTGCACCTTGATTGGTGGGTGAGGGGACCCACTCCCCCGTCTCCACTTTCATTGTATTGGGTGGTGATGGTGACAGAGGCAAAGGGACACAGTAAAGCCACCCAAAAACAAAACGCGTGTTTGGCAAATAACTCACTATTATTGTTGTGTGCTTGTTTGCAGGGGGTACGAGTAGGCACCGTTCAATTATTTTTCAATTCGATCGCGCGCTCGCGGCCATTTGTTTTGTTGCCGAAGCAAAGAAAAAAACGAAAGTTCGTTATTAGTGTGACGACTGACTTACCATGGTTGCCATATTATTTTTGCCGCCAGAGCAGTAGTAGTAGAAACGGCAATTTTGGTTTTATACATTTTGGAGTAAAAAGGGGGGTAATGAAAAAGTCGTACGAGAACGTATGTATCCTCTTCCTTGTTTCCTTCCTTCCGAAGGCAGCGAGCATTGGCGGGGGGGGCGGGGGTTATCAGCAAAAAACAAACGCGCATACAAATCATGCAACGCGCACTCCGAAACAAAAAAAAAGAAAAGGCAAAGCACGGCCGTCTACAGCCGTCATCGATCGCGATCGCCACTACTGTACTACGACTTCTTCTGGTTCATACTCGCAGCATCGTGTGTCGTCGCGCACAAACGCGTCAAACCCCCAATGAACAAAACGAGCACGAAAAGGGTTTCCACGCTGTGGACCCCTGAACTAACCCCGCCTCTCTCAACCCCCCACCCCTCCCCCAACTCCACACCGGAAATGAAATGAAGTAATTTGAAGCTGTCATCCTTATGCAAGGAAGTCCGCATCACAAGCGGTTCTTAGGAGGATGCAGCTCACCCTTCATGTAAACCACACACAGGAGGTAAGCCGCACCAGGTTTGTCACCGGCTACACCCCTCACATATATACGAACAGTATCATTCTATCAAAGCCCGGGTCGTATCATTATTATCGCCGACTGCCCCCGCAAGGGGCGTCATCCACGCGAGGCATCCATCATCTCAGATCATAGTGCCTCGCCACACCATATAAAACCCAAATCTCCGTAGACCAGTACGAAACCCCCACATACCGAGAAACCAGTATCAAGCAACCGCATACCACAAACACAACTCGCCGAACACCTCACGGCGCTTCGCGTGTGGTGCTATATAGCAATGTGTCTGCCTAGTCGGTGAAAACACGACATGCTCCGTCCCGGCATTGTAGGGATGCGAGGGTCTATGGCCATACGACTACGGCCATGCATGAATATCGAGTACACCCCCCTCCCCTCCCCCGATTCTCGGCGCGCTACGCCATCACAGGGTTTACAAAACCGTATGCCAAGTGGTGCAGGGAAAGGAGTGCTGTCCCCCAAATTGTGTGTGTTTTGTTTCACTGCAGTAGAGGTAAACTGCAAAACAAGTGGTCCAACTTTAATTTTGAGTACTTTGTTTGTACCCGAAACTTCGGAGATAATAGGTGCAGTTGTTGCTGTAGATAGGTGTACTGCGAAACATATCCACAACACTACTATTAATACAACAGTGATAGTTCCGAGCAATATGTACCTGAGCGTTGACGCAGGTGCAGTTGTAACATTATAAGGAGTTATTATAACTCCCGAAACACCACCACAAGAGAGAGTTAGCGCATCGACCCGTCCGTAAAGGAGGAAACGAAAAAACGAAGCGAAACGAAGCGAAACGAAACGACACGATCACGAAAATGAAACGAAACGGAACGGAACGAAACGCAACCCAACGAAACAAAACGCAACGAAATGAAACGAGACGAACCGAACCGAACCGAACCGAACCGAACCGAACCGAACCGAACCGAACCGAGCCGAGCCGAGCCGAACCGAACCGAACCGAAACGAAACGAACCGAAACGACGCGAAACGAAACGACACGGACTCGTCCCACGGTAGGAGTTGCACTATTTTGTCTTCTGAGGCAATATTTTTTTGTGACCTTAACCCATTCAGAACTGATTTTTGTATCCCACACTAATTCTAAGTAGTTAGTTCCCAAACCGTGGGACCAGTTCTTCCGGGGTTAAGACATGTTCCTCGAGTGAGAAACTACCGGTTAGTGCGATAATTTCATTAGTATTTCTGTTTACTGTATAGGGGATCGCGCTTAGAAAATGTTGGTCGGGGTTGCAGCAAAACAAAACGTTTTTCCAAGTAACGTTTCGGGTGAGAGATGTTGAGCGCCTCATTGTGAGCAGCTCAGAAAATAATAAGCCGCCACCCCTAAAAGGCATTGTTGCTCGACGAACCGAACCGAACCGAACCGAAACCAAAAACGAAACGGAACGAACCGAACCGCACCAAACCGAACCAAAACCAACAATCAAGCGAAACGAAGCGAAACGAAACGAACCCAAAGAGAAACGAAACGAAACCCTAAGAGAAACGAAGCGAAACCCAAGAGAAACCAATCGAAGCGAAACGAAACGAGGTCGAAACGAAACTGAAACGAAACAAAAATAACGATCACGGTTCCGGTCCCGGTTCCGGTTCCGGTCCCGGTCCCGGCACCGCCAGCGAATTATGACGAAAGAAGCAAAAACATTAGGCGCCAACGAAGAGTCAAGCCGACTAACTGAAGGTTGATGTTCCGTTCTGTTTTCTCCCGCGGGTACCGACACCCCCCGATATATTGAGACACGCCCGACACACAAACAGGCCAGCACCCACGACAACCCCACCCGCCACGCCCCACATCTGCGGGGCGCATCACGGCACCTTCCCCCCCCCCCCCCCCCCTCCCGTCTCTCCTACAGTGTCCTACCCCCCCGAAACGAAAGGGCACAGACAAGAAACAGCGCTCAGACTGCTCAAAAACGGGAAAAAGCTATATATCCTGTGCCACCATATGTAGCCTACCAGTACATGTACTGTATACCGGCCTCATGTACCGCATATTCCGTACCATGTACCACGATACTCCGAACGATGTACATACCACGATATTTCGTACCACGTACCACAATACTCCGCGTACCATGCACCACAATACTCCGTATCATGTGCAAGAAACGTGGCAGTACAGGTGTATACGTAGCACTACCTGTACCACATACTCCGTCCCATGTGCCACAATTCTCTGAACTATGTACCACGATATTTCGTACCATGTACCACAATACTCTTGCGTACTATGCACCACAGTACTCCGTATCATGTTCAAGAAACTTGGCGGTACATGTGTATATACGCAGCTCTACCTACCCCCGCGAATCGCTAGCACCAGGCTTTGCTTGGCCCTACGGCAGCGCTGGAATAAAGCGTGAAATAGCATCCACGCAAGCGGTGAAAAAAAACAGGAAATGAAAAAGCGCCCAACGCAAATCTAGCAGAGGCAAGTTTTTGCAGCCACCACGGCTGCCGCCGCTGCCGCCACCGCTTTCTACCAAGCCATACCCTCCCCTCCCTCTCTCCCTTCTCGCCTCGTCCTTTTGGTGTGGAGCGAGAAACCGAATGAACTGACTCACCAGGCCGCTAATGAGGTAAAATCAAATCAATCGGTCAATAAAATCAATACATTTGGTCAATACACGATTCAATCCATCAGATAATAAACGCATGGATGGACCGGTTGATTCCGTCAGCCAGCCAAATCAACAAACCGATAAATCAGCCGATTACATTAATCAATGAATCAACCAATCAATCAATCAATCAATCAGCCAGCCCATCAATCAAGCAATCAATTAATCAACCGTTCAATCAATCAAACACAACCAATCCACTAATCAATCAATCAATCAATCAATCAATCAATCAATCAATCAAGCAATCAACCAACCAATCAATCAATCAACCAATCCACTAATCAAGCAATCAATCAACCAATCCACTCATCAATCAAGCAATCAATCAACCAATCCACTAATCATTCAACCAATGAATCAATGAATCAATGAATCAATCAACCAAGCAATCAACTATTCAACCAGCTCACCCGTCATGCAAAAAAAATCAGTCCGTTGTCCCGTCCCAGGCAAAACAGCCAGGGTTTCAACATTGAATATTAATTTTGTTGGACAGAGCCAGCTATTCGGCGTCCAGCGCCGCCATGACCGTCAGCTCAGCAACCGCCATGGAAAGGTGCAGCTAGCTAGCACCACCGACATACCTCGCGAGCGCCAAAACGTGCAAAAAAGCCCAGCACGACCCAGCTCAGCCGAGCCAAGCTACGGCAAAACCAGGCCAAATCAAGTCAAGCCAAGCCAAGCCACGCCAAGCTAAGCTGAAACCAGGCCAAGCTAAGCTAAAAAGCCAAGCTAAGCCAAGTCAAGCCAAGCCAAAACCAAGCCAAAACCAGCCAAGTCAAGTCAAGCCAAGCCAAGCCAAGCTAAAACCAAGCCAAGCTAAGCTAAAACCAAGCCACGCCAAAGTAAGTCAAGCTAAGCCAAAGCCAAGCCAAGCCAAGCTGAGCTAAAACCAAGCCAAGCTAAGTTAAAACCAAGCCACGCCAAGCTAAGTCAAGCTAAAAGCCAAAACCAAGCCAAGCTAAGCTAAAACCAAGCCAAACCCAGCCAAGCTAAAACCAAGCCAAGCCAAGCCAAGCTAAACACCAAGCCAAGCCAAGCCAAGCCAAGCTAAGCCAAAACCAAGCCAAGTTAAGCCAAAACCGAGCCAAGCTAAGCCAAAACTAAGCCAAACCCAACTAAGCCAAGCTGAGCCAAACTAAGCAAGGCTAAGCCAAAACCAAGCCAAGCTTAGCCAAAACTAAGCCAAGCCCAGCCAAGCCAAGCCAAGCTAAGTTAAGCTAAATCAAAGCCAAGCCAAGCCAAGCCAAGCCAACCGTCGAACCAAGTAAAGCCAAGCCAAGTCCACCCTGGCCAAGCAAGGTCAAACCCATATCGGCCTAGTCTGGCCAAACCAAACCAAACTAAACCAAGTCAAGCCCACCTCAGCCAAGACTAGCCAAGCCAAGTCACGCCAAGCCAGGCCCAGCCAAGTTTCAAGCCCAGGCAAGCCTAGCCCAGCCCAGGCAAGCCTAGCCAAGCCAAGTCGAGTAGAGCCACACCAAGTCAAGCCAAGCCAAGCCAAGCCAAGCCAAGCCAAGCCAAACCTATCAAAACCTCGAACCAAGCCTAGCCAAGCCAGGCGAGGCCCAGCCGAGCCAAGAAAAACCAAGTCAAGCACAGCCTAGCCAAGCCCTGCCCAACCCAGCGCAGTCCAATCCCGCCCAGCCCAGCCTAGTCCAGCCCAGCGCCGCCGAGCCTAGCCCAGAGCAGCTCCACCTAGCCAAGCGTTACAAAGCCAAAACTGTACGATAGTCCCCAGAAGTCTTCTCCGTCGTTTCGCAGGGGGGTCGCGAGAGGATACAAAC
>MEHQ01003292.1:118142-191040 GCA_008828725.1 Saccharina japonica | reverse complement strand
TTTGCTCAGACGCAACAATGCACGACACATAACTAACTGGTATCTCTGTACAATGAATATTCGCAAAGATACTGGGTGTGTGTTGTTCACATGAAACCGTCCTTTATACGAGCTGGTCCAGCCGTAAAATTGATTTTCGTTCTATTATCGTTTCCGCAAGCGTTTGGAAATACTAGGACTCCAAATTTTACAGCAGTGTTCCCAGGCCTGCAGCGCATATGCAGACGTCATAATTTTTCGAATCCGAGTTGTTTTCGTCGAGAAACATCATGTCGAGCAAATCCCGACACTAACTGGGGGTGTCTCGATACTAAATTCGGTACGAAAGTCCGAAACCGTTGGACAGCGGATGAGGCTGATTCTGGTGTGAACATTCCTTGAGGCATGACAAGACGGTCGATATCCTCACCATCCCCTAATTCATTGTATGTCAGGAGATATGACGTGTCTAGTATCCGCAATACAAATTCAAGATGTTATGATGTTTGACACGAAAAATGGATTTCCCAGCCCAATTTTTCGTTTTTTTCGATTTTTTTTCCCCACGTGATTCGCATCGCTTTCGTCTACAGCTTCAAAGCGGGTCTTTTTTGTTTTTGTTTTTGTTTCCTCTAAATATTTGCGAAAACGTGTCTGGTTTTTCTTGAAACGGCCATATAGGTCCCACCTTTTCAAAAAATAAAAAAAGACCCGCTTTGAGTCGTTCGGTTGTACTCTAATGAAGCTCTATGCAAAGTTTCAGCTCCAAACTCGCAAAATTGAGCTGGGAAAAAGCTGGCGAATACAGCCAATATCGTCTGGCCGGACCACTCTCGTACTGTTATTACCGTCGAATCCAGCAAACCCAGTGCTATGCCGATCTCTTCAGCTTAGTTAGAGATTAATTTTGTCGACGCTGTATTTTAACGACGACCAGTTCTCGTGGCTCAAAACTACGACACATACCTAACGCCAGTGCAGTAATCTGTACAGAGCACTAATACAATAACAGTAATATGTAACCGACGTTGATCTGGAGATAACTTATAACAAATTCGGTGTATTGGTGCAAATCGTTGAAAATATGCTAGAATCACCACTGCTCCGATGGAAGGAAAACATTGCGGCAAGCCGGATGGCCAAACCGTGCTTGCCATGTTTCTCATTAGGTAGTTCCAAGTGAAAAGAGCTACAAGTACTGTATATAGTATTCTTCCGTACGGAAGATACGGTGTAATACGATMTCGCCCCGGTGGTCTAACTGGTAGCCACGAAGCCTGTAGGCCCGGATGTCGAGGGTTCGATTCTCCCCATGGAGGTTTTTATTMTCAAATGACACCGTCTGTCGAAAGCGCATATTATAGCGTGGGTAAGCAAAATTCGACGAGAGTTGACGAGGGAAGAGAGTGCTGAAATCTTCTCGCGATAAAAATGCAAGGCAGAAACGATAGTTGGGGAGGAGGGAGAGGAGCCTACTTTGTGGACCCCGGATCTGAGTTACGACTAGGGAGGGAGAAAGACGGAAGTGCGAAGATAGATAATGGGATGGACAAAAAAAAAAAAAAAAAAAAGTGGTTGCTGAGCAAATCTTAATTCTGAATAGTGGGCATGTGGCAATTTACTACTCGACTACTACTACTGTGTATGTTCTTCATATTAAAGCTTCCTTTCTACCCGTCGACATCCAGCACACCCAGTGTCCGTGCCGATTCTTCCAAAGGCAAGTTCGGTAGGGTATACCGGTACCGGGGGCATATTTGTTGCGCGTGCCGAACTTACCGAAGTGTCGGGTACCGGTATTTAAAAAGTACCGAACTTACCGAAGTGTCCGGTACCGATATTGAAAAAATACCGAACTTACCGAAGTGTCGGGTACCGGTATTGAAAAAGTACCGAACTCACCGGAAAGTTCGGTAGGGTATTAAGCACACTACCGAGAAAATACCGGTACCCCTGGTATTGTGGACGAGGGTGTACCGGTACCCGGGGTACATTTAGGTGAGCGAACCGAACTTACCGAAGTGTCAGGTACCGGTATTTGAAAAATACCGAACTTACCGAAGTATCGGGTACCGGTATTGAAATAATACCGAACTTACCGAAGTGTCGGGTACCGGTATTAAAAAAACACCGAACTTACTGAAGTGTCGGGTACCGGGATTGGAAAAATACCGAACTTACCGAGTGTCAGGTACCGGTATTTACAGAGGAAATACCCCCGGTATACTTCGGTACGTATCCTTGTTACCGAACATACTCTAAATAAATGTGTACTTGTAGTAACAGCAAACAGATGGCGGCGCCAATGACGGAGAAAATGGCAATGCTGCCGCCGCCATCCCAACCACGTAGCAATCGGAAGCACGGTTAGCAGCAGTACCAGCCCCAGCAAGAGCAACAACAGAACACAGTAGCAGAGGGGCAGAAGCAGCAGCTCCAACTTGGGCAATGCGCTGCTGCTGTGGGCTCTACTGCTGTATATTTGATACAGTTCACGCGTACCACTGTCATCGAGTGCTACGCTTGAACCTCGTTCTATACCTCAATCTCCCGACGTCGAAGATCGGCACACAGTTTAGACCATCAGCCACCTCGCGTAGTGCTGCTGCATCTGCTGCTACGTAGTACATCACTGTTTGAATACAATTAGAGCAGCGATGGATTCGAGATGTAGCGTTGAAGTCCGTACATAAGATGCATGATACGAGTACTTTCTCAGGTGAGCAGTCGGAGCTTCTCCCACTACACAAGGCTGCGCAGAGCGTGCCATAGCACCGCCTCGGCGGCGCCTCGAACCCCACCGGCGCGACTTGGTGATAATATCATCTATCCTTTCGTTCCGTACTCTCAGCGATTGTTATGTTGTGTCTGCAGCCGTTCATGGTGGGTGTGAGATGAGTGCGTTGTGTCACTCCAGAGCCAAGGACCAGATGGATACATGAATGTAGAGAAGACTGCTGCTGCTGCCACAAATAAATACCAGGTATCTTGTATAATGTCATAATGTGTCCGTTTTGCATACAAACCCGATTCCCCGGTATCGAGGCCGCACCGATCACCGCCGGTATCGTGGTCGAGGGTATACCGGTACCCGGGGTATAATCGGGTATGCGTATCGAACTTACCGAAGTGTCGGGTACCGGTACTGACAAAAGTACCGAACTTAACGAAGTGTCGGATACCGGTATTGGAAAAGTACCGAACTTACCGGAGTTTCGGGTACCGGTATCGAGACAATACCGAACTTGCCCAAAGTGTCGGGTACCGATATTGAAAAAGTACCGAACTTACCGAGGTTTTCGGTAGGGTATCGAGCCCGGTACCGAGCAAATACCGGTACCCCCGGTATTGCGGTCGAGGGTATACCGGTACCTGGGGTATATTTCGGCGGGCGTACCGAACTTACCGAAGTATCCGGTACCGGTATTGAAAAAGTAACGAACCTACCGAAAGTGTTCGGTAGGGTATAAAGCACACTACCGAGAAAATACCGGTACCCCCGGTGTTGCGGTCGAGGGTATACCGGTACCTGGGGTACATTTGTGTCGGCGTACCGAGCTTACCGAAGTGTCGGGTACCGGTATTAAAAAATACCGAACTTACCGAAGTGTCGGGTAGCGGTATTCACCGAGAAAATACCCCCGGTACAGTTCGGTACGTACTCTACCGAACTTGCCTTTGGTATATTTGGTATATTCGGTAGGGTACCTACCGAAGTATACCGGAGGTATATCCTCGGTAAATACCGGTACCTGACACTTGGGTAAGTTCGGTATTTATCCAATACCGGTACCCGACACTTCGGTGAGTTCGGTAATTTTCAATACTGGTACCCGACACTTCATAAAATTTCGGTAATTTTTTTAATACAGGTACCCGACACTTCGGTAAGTTCGGTAGTATTTCAATGCCGGCACCCGGCATTTCGGTAAGTTCGGAATTTTTCCAATACCGGTACCTGACACTTCGGTAAGTTCGGTACGCTCACCTAAATATACCCCTGGTACCGGTATACCCTCGACCACAATACCGGGGATACCGGTATTTTCTCGGTATTGTGCCTAATACCTTACCGAACACTTCGGTAAGTTCGGTACTTTTTCAATACCGTTACCGGACACTTCGGTAAGTTTGGTACTTTTTCAATACCGGTACCGGATATTTCGGTAAGTTCGGTACTTTTGCAATACCGGTACCCGACACTTCGGTAAGTTCGGTAAGCGCAACAGCTATGCCCCCGGTACCGATATACCCTACCGAACTTGCCTTTCGTATGCTCGGTAGGGTACGTACCGAAGTTTACCGTGGGTATTTTCTCGGTAAATACCGGTACCTGACACTTGGGTAAGCTCGGTATTCATCCAATACCGGTACCCGACACTTCGGTAAGTTCGGTAATTTTCCAATACTGGTACCCGACACTTCGGTAAGTTCGGTACTTTGTCAGTACCGGTACCCGACACTTCGGTAAGTTCAGTATTTTTTCAATACCGGTACCCGACACTTCGGTAAGTTGGTTTTATTTCAATACCGGTACCCGACATTTTGGTATGTTCGGTATTTTTCCAATACCGCTACCTGACACTTCGCTAAGCTCGGTACGCTCACCTAAATATACCCCGGGTACCGGTATACCCTCGTCCACAATACCGGGGGTACCGGTATTTTCTCGGTAGTGTGCTTAATACCCTACCGAACACGTCGGTAAGTTCGGTACTTTTCAATACCGGTACCGGACACTTCGGTAAGTTCGGTACTTTTTCAATACCGTTACCGGACACTTCGGTAAGTTTGGTACTTTTTCAATACCGGTACCGGATATTTCGGTAAGTTCGGTACTTTTGCAATACCGGTACCCGACACTTCGGTAAGTTCGGTAAGTGCAACAGCTATGCCCCCGGTACCGATATACCCTACCGAACTTGCCTTTGGTATACTCGGCAGGGTACGTACCGAAGTTTAACGTGGGTATTTTCTCGATAAATACCGGTACCTTACACTTGGGTAAGCTCGGTATTCATCCAATACTGGTACCCGACACTTCGGTAAGTTCGGTAATTTTCCAATACTGGTACCCGACACTTCGGTAAGTTCGGTACTTTGTCAGTACCGGTACCCGACACTTCGGTAAGTACAGAATTTTTCCAATACCGGTACCTGACACTTCGGTAAGTTCGGTACGCTCACCTAAATATACCCCTGGTACCGGTATACCCTCGTCCACAATACCGGGGATACCGGTATTTTCTCGGTATTGTGCCTAATACCGTACCAAACACTTCGGTAAGTTCGGTACTTTTTCAATACCGTTACCGGACACTTCGGTAAGTTTGGTACTTTTTCAATACCGGTACCGGATATTTCGGTAAGTTCGGTACTTTTGCAATACCGGTACCCGACACTTCGGTAAGTTCGGTAAGCGCAACAGCTATGCCCCCGGTACCGATATACCCTACCGAACTTGCCTTTCGTATGCTCGGTAGGGTACGTACCGAAGTTTACCGTGGGTATTTTCTCGGTAAATACCGGTACCTGACACTTGGGTAAGCTCGGTATTCATCCAATACCGGTACCCGACACTTCGGTAAGTTCGGTAATTTTCCAATACTGGTACCCGACACTTCGGTAAGTTCGGTACTTTGTCAGTACCGGTACCCGACACTTCGGTAAGTTCAGTATTTTTTCAATACCGGTACCCGACACTTCGGTAAGTTGGTTTTATTTCAATACCGGTACCCGACATTTTGGTATGTTCGGTATTTTTCCAATACCGCTACCTGACACTTCGCTAAGCTCGGTACGCTCACCTAAATATACCCCGGGTACCGGTATACCCTCGTCCACAATACCGGGGGTACCGGTATTTTCTCGGTAGTGTGCTTAATACCCTACCGAACACTTCGGTAAGTTCGGTGCTTTTTTTATACCGGTACCGGACACGTCGGTAAGTTCGGTACTTTTTCAATACCGGTACCGGACACTTCGGTAAGTTCGGTACTTTTTCAATACCGGTACCGGATATTTCGGTAAGTTCGGTACTTTTGCAATACCGGTACCCGACACTTCGGTAAGTTCGGTACGCGTAATAAATATACCCCCGGTACCGGTATACCCTACCGAACTTGCCTTTGGAATATACCATAGCGACAGCAAACAGATTGCGGCGGCAACATCGGAGCAAACGGCAATGCTGACGCCGCCATCCCAACCACGTAGCGAACGGCAGCACGGTTAGCAGCAGCACCAGCCCCAGCAAGAACAGCAGAACACAGCAGCAGAGGGGCAGAAGCAACAGCTCCAACTTCGAAGCTCGGCATACAGTTTAGATCATCGGCGACCTCGCGTAGTGCTGCTGCAGCTGCTGCTGGTACATTAATCAGTGTTTGAATATAATAAGAGCAACGATGGATTCGAGATGTCGCACAAGTCCGTGTGTAGGATGCATGATACGAGCACAGGCAAGCAGTCGAAGAAGCTTCTGCCACAACACGAAGTTTGCGCACAGCGTGGCATAGCACCACCTCAGCAGCGCCTCGAACCCCACCGGCGCGAGTTGGTGATTGTTGTGTTGTGTATACAGCGGTTCATGGTGGGTGTGGTATGAGCGCGTTGTGTCACTCCAGAGCCAAGGACCAGGTACGTTAATGTAGAGAAGACTGCTGCTGCTGCTGCCACAAATGCAACCCTTGTATAACTTGTGTACGATGTCAAAACGTTAATGTGTGTCCGTATTGCATGCATACCCGATTCCCCGGTATCGAGGCGGCACCAATCACCGCCGGTGTTGTGGTCGAGGGTATACCGGTACCCGGGGTATATTCGGGTAGGCGTACCGAACTTATCGAAGTGTCGGGTACCGGTATTGACAAAGTACCGAACTTACCGAAGTGTCGGGTACCGGTATTGGAAAAGTACCGAACTTACCGAAGTGTCGGGTACCGGTATCGAAACAATACCGAACTAACCGAAGTGTCGGGTACCGGTATTGAAAAAGTACCGAACTTACCGAAGTGTTCGGAAGGGTATCAAGCCCGGTACCGAACAAATACCGGTACCCCCGGTATTGCGATCGAGGGTGCACCGGTACCTGGGATATATTTGAACGGGCGTACCGAACTTACCGAAATGTCGGGTACCGGTATTGAGGCCATACCAAACTTACCGAAGTGTCGGGTACCGGTGTTTACCGATAAAATACGCCCGGTATACTTCGGTACGTACCCTACCGAACATACCTTTGCAAAATATGAATTTGCAAAAACTGAAATAATCAACGACTACAGGCTGGTTCAAAACCCAAAATGTATTCAGTGGCCAATGTCCAGGCCGTTGTTCGAAGATAGACCCTGAAATTTGGCACACGTGTTTTATGTTTTATGCGCCCTACCCGAGAGCCTTTGACGTTTTTTTTTTTTTTTTTTCCCCTCTAATATTGTTTGTTTTGTAATTGTTTGGGAAATTTGGGTATATTATGTGATGCAGATTTCGTTTTGTTTGTTCATCCCAAGAACAACTGTATTCGTTACTATATTAGGGCTTATATTGGATGGGCGATTGGGTACCATTTTACTTTCATATCATCATAGTCGCCCAACGGACTTTTGTAACGCCCAAACAAATGGCACTGACGGCAGGACATGGGTTGTAGTGCTCGTGAGTTCGGACCTCACGACCACCATGAAAACTCAACGAATTTCCTCATCATGTCAAGAATCTAATACTCTCCCTCGGTCGCCTTATGTTCAGACTATGATAGGCACGTACGGCTCCATGCGGATGCCAAATACCCCGCTGGTCTGAAGGGGGGAGAGTGAAACAAGGCCTACATTGGGTGTGTGACGGGTTCACCTTTTATTCAGTAGTCCAACGGACTAATGCCTTGACATCTCTTCGCCGTTATTTCCTCCCTCCTCCCTAGTCGTAACTCAGATCCGAGGTCGAAGAGTAGGTTAATTTCTCCCTCCTTCCCAACTACGATTCGTGCCTTGTTTTTGTATCGCGAGAATACTTCACTCTTTTCTTCCCTCCTCGCTGACTCGCATCGAATTTCGCCTACCCACGCTACTAGAGTAGTAGGTGCTCTCAGCATTTGATTCCGTGTGTTTGTTTTTTTTGCAGATATACTCAGAAGTGTGACCCACGTGAGACTCGACCCCCAGAAACAACTAGTATTAGCCTTCGAGTGGACCACGTTTTATTGTTTTTGTCTATCCCTGTAGTCGGCAAATTCATTGGTAAAGAGTGGGAGGGGCGATGCTGCTGTAGTAGTCGAATGGAGATTGCGGCCGTGTAGTTCACTTTTGGACACGCATAACATTCTGTAGGGATTTTAGGTGTACCTCTCCGGACTTGTGTATCCTTTCCCTGCTAAGTGTGCGTGTTCTTTAGGATTATCTGATGGCTCTAGCACTTTTGTGACCACGGGCTGTGATATTGTTAGATCAGACTATAGGGATTAGCAACTGAAACGAGTTTAAAGTGAAGACAACAACAACAACAACAACAACAACAACAACAACATCCCATTTATTATCTTCGCCCTTCTTTACTCTCATTCCTAGTCGTAACTCAGATCCGGGGTCACATAAAAGGCTCTTCTCCCTCCTCCCCCACTCCGGTTGTTGCCTTGCATTTTTATCGCGAGAAGATTTCAGCACCTACTTTCTTCCCTCTTCGACTTGCGTCGGATTCCGCCTACCCACGCCACGAAGGCGCTCCCAGCAATCGGTTATTTTTCTATTTTTCAAATAAAGTCAAACTCTCTTCCCACGGTAGGATTTGAATTCGGGTACCGATGACAGTAGCCTTTGAAGCTGACCACTTCTACTGCTGTACTCTACCGGGGCGACTATTAATAGACTACCTGGACGACCAATAGATTTATTCGAATGCTTTTTCATCCCATTCATTGTCTTCGGCCTTCCTTTCTCTCTCCTTCTTAGTTGTAACTCAGATCCGGGGTCACAGCATTTAACCCCTTCTCCCTCCTCCCCACGACATTTTTTCTTGATTTTTTTCGCGAGAAGGCATCACCTCTTTATTTCTCTGCTATTCGACCAGCTTCGTATTGCGCCTATCCACGCTGCTACGTAGGCGCTCTCAGTAGTGGATTCTGCGTTTTGTTTTTGTTTTGTAAAATAAAATCGATAGTCCGACCCGGCTAAGATTCGAACTCACGAAATCAACTCTGGGCAACATTCGAGGGTAACACTCGCCTGCCGGGCGACTGGCGATATATGTATGTGTGTGTTCACATTAAACCTTCCTTTCTCCCCGTCGACATCCAGCACACGCAGTGCCCGTGCCGATTCTTCATCCTTGATATACATACATTATACATGCATGCGGCCATTCGCGTTGCTGCCCGTTGTGTGTATGTTTGCGATATTCAACACGTCCCAGCGTGTTCTGAAAAACTCGTTGGTGGGAGTTACAGGAACTCGAAATAGGTTCGTAGCGAACGACGACACAAACAAGGTACGTACGGGTACGACGTATTTAATTCTTGGTGGGATCATCGCGCCCGTTCGCTCCCAGCACTCTACTTTCGTCATCACCGCACACGACGAGCCATTCATTACCCAATATGCGCATTGCCACCCATCAGCACAAACAAACACTCTTCTTTCGTTTGGATCGGCTAGACTGAGTCCTCCTCCTGTACTAGCCAGAAAATACGTACGGTTGAGCTCGCCCTTCACATTTATTTGTACTTTCTGTTGGAGAGTACGCAACGACGCAATTTATCAGGCCTCGTATGAGACATAGTTGGGTTACGTTTTTACCAGCCAGCTCAAAGCGCCTACTCGTAGGCATGACCCGTTCGTCAATCGATAGGTGGATGTATACACACTTTCTGCACAAGGATACCTCGACTGCCCGACCTACCCTACTTGGCTGTTGTTTGCTCCTCCTGCCCTAAAACAGAAAACCCAAAAACAGGATACCGTACTCGCATATACCCTGGAAACACCTAAAAATATTACTTCGTATATATGATACTGGAAAAAACGAGACCACAGTCTGCTACATACAGTACGTATCATGTCGAACGGCACAGGGCGAATCCCGCAGAACAGCTACAGATATAGATACTGCTCTGCACTGCTCTCCTGGTCAAAGGGGGGCTCACCGTGGATACAGGGACTGTAGGCCTGGCTCACCTTGAGGGGGTGCTGTTGTCCGGCTCCTGAAGAGGTACAAAGCTACAGCAGCAGTATACCAGTGTTCAGAACCTCAGATTGTGTACACGTCGTGGTCTGGCTGGGCTTGGGCTGGGAGGTGTGGAGATTCACTGCTGTTTCATCGTCCTGTAATGCCTCTGCTGTGGACTGACTGTGGACTGGCTAATACATAAATACCCCTCACCCTTACCCAACCAGTGCAAAAATACAAAAATACGTAGCTACCAGGTAGTGAATATCTAAATACCCCATGAATACTCGTATAATATTACCAGGTATTCCATTTCCCCTTTAGGAACTGCAGTCTCGATGTGGAGACAAAACACTTGGAATACAAATAAAACATTGGTTTCTGTACAGCAGTGCAGTACTGCAAAAGTGTTGAATACTTACTTACCTTATGAAAATAAACACTATATTATTCCATTTCCCGTCTGACAAAAAAAATGTACTTCGTATACAAATGATGCAATTCATCTATGGATGGCTTTGCCGACTCATACCCGACGTTTCACCAAATATATCCGAAAGGGTGATCTGTAGGAATATTCGTAGGAATATTCCCTATCTGATCTTACTATTAATAGCAGATGCCCACTAATGGTGTGGGCGTCCGAGTCGACGATTTCGAGCTTTTCGGTATCATTAACGGAGTAATTTTGACTGAAGATATGAACACGTAAAATCTTAAAAGCGCAAAATTTAAATACGTATGAAAATACAGGCGCGTAAAAAAAAAAAGAGAAAACGACACCACACACGTAGGAAGGTCAGAATGAAAAACAAACCGGATCGCTGTGCTCACAGGACGAAATGAGCGAAAACCATTTTTTTCGTTTTTTGTTCCCTTTTTTAACTTGGTTTTAGAGACCCCCTTATTTGTTTTTCGCTGGTGGGGGGGGGGGGGGGGGGGGGAAAAAAAAACGTGACTTATTGTTTTCTGGGATCACAACGGGCCGTGTTTGGGGGGGGGGGGGGGGCGGGAGGCAGGAGGGGTAATTGAAAAAAAACTTGACTTATTGTTTTCTGGGATCACAACGGTCCGGTTTCTTCCCTCGGATATAGGGGGGGTGGCGAAAACGTTTTTTTTTGTGCGCCCTTGGTACATATCTTTTTTGTTTTTGTTAATTTTTTGTCCATCCCATTTATAATCTTCGCCCTTCCTTCCTCTCTCCTTCCTGGTCGTAACTCAGATCAGGGGTCACAAAGTAGTCTCTCCTCCCTTCTCTCCCACTACGGTTCTTGCCTTGCGTTTTATCGCGAGAAGGTTTCAGCACTTTCTTCCCTCGTCGACTTGCGTCGGATTCCGCCTATCCACGTCACGAAGGCACTCTCAGCAATTAATTGGTTCCTTTTTATTTTTTTCAATTTAAGTCAAAATCTCTCAACACGGTGGGATTTGAACTCGGGTATCAATGACAGCAGCCTTTGAAGCTGACCACTGACCACTACTCTACCAAGGCGACCGACTTTTACCAGGTATGAAATACCTCAGGAGTATATTATTATTATTTATTTTCCCGTCTGATAAAAAGTATATAAGGCACTATCCCTTATCGATGGTTTTACCGACTCCGCGCAGACGTGCACAGATGATGCTCCGAGTACCTTGTTGGAGTAAAATAAGGGGTATTGAAGATACAATACTTCAGGTACTTCGTGTACTCGGAGTATTTCGGGGTTCGATACTCTGGGATACTGCTCGTACTCGGAGTATTTCGGGTATGAACACTCTCGATACGGCTTGTACTTGGAGAATTTCAGGGTCCGATACTGCGGGTACTCCTTGTACTCCGAGTATTTGGGGCTTCAGTACTGCTCATATACTCCAAGTACTCCGAGTATTCAGACCGCCAGTACTCTAATACTCCAAGTACTCCGAGTGAAAAATGTACTCGATACTCGGAGTATACTCGGGGTGTGAAGTACGTTAGGAGCATCTTTGCATCATTATAAATACTCGGTCGTCATTCCTCCCAGGTTCTGGGAGCATGTGACTGGCGTTTATAACATTTGAAAATCTACAGATGCCCCCATTGCCTGGAAGTATAATAAGAGTATTTAGAGTGTTTGTGTTAGAAGTAAAAAACAAACATATTTCCCTTCCGCTAAAAAAAGTGGATTCCCTGCCCTTCACGATTTCGGTGTGTTTGCGATAGAAGTAAACCCAATCCTGCAGGCGACGCCTCCGAAAATACCCGGGGAAGAGGGGTGAACCAAAACAAAAACGAAAATAAAAACCTACCGTACAAGAGGAACGGCAGCCCAGCAACGGTGGGGGCGGCAGGAATACCCGCAGTGCCACCGCTGCCACGAGCGCACGCAGCAGCACAGTTGGCTGCAGCTACGTGGCGGCAGCTAACGGCAGCGTCTGCTCCAGCAACATAAACAAACAACATCGCCAGCCCCAGCAGCAGCAGCAGCAGCAGCAGCAGCAGCAGCAGCAGCAGCAGCAGCAGCAGCAGCAGCAGCAGAAGAAGCGACGGCTTCCGTTTTTGCTTTTTTCGATTTTGCGACCGACTATTCTTCTCGTCGTGTGCTGCTTCTGCTGCTGCCCTCGACCTACGCGCGACACCGCGCCAGCACGCTCCGCTCCAAGCCCGCCCGGCGCCCGACATAGACAGACCGTGGCGGCGCGCCGCCGCTGCCACTACTGCTGCTACCGCAGTGTGGTGGAATTGAAATGATACACGACGATCTATCATCCTGTCGAGCTCTACAAGCAAGGCGGTACGAGTACGTGTCCATGCGAGTACTCGTGAACTCGTACGAACTCGTACTCGTACGAGTAGTTCTTTCTGGACGACGCATCCTCCATGACACCAAGCCCGCGAGAGCGTACCGTAGTGGGCCGCCGGTAGTCCGCCGGCGCCCCGCTAGCAAAATCCAACAACGCTCGTCCGTGTCATACTCTAGCTACACCTCTCAAGCCTCTGTGTGCTCCCATCGGTTGTTGTGTTGTGTTGTGGCGTTCTGCGTCGGTAGAATGCTCGGTGTGTGTGGGCCAATGAAACTGAGAGCCAAAAGATACCGTAACTTTTGATCAAAAACGTACGTGTCTAAAGTACTTTTTGCCGTTTTTGAAACAGATTACCGCTAATCCTCCCTTCGGGAGAATTTTTAGAGAAGTAAAAGTAAGAAAGAAAAAAAACGCAAACACTATTTTTAGAGAAAAATACTTCAGGTACTTTGTGTACTCGCAGTATTTCGGTGTTCAATACTCTCGATACTCGGAGTACTCCGAGTAATTTCGATGTTTTTACTCCGTGTACCGCTTGTACTCTAGTATAAATACTGCTCATACTCCCAGTACTCGGAGTATTTGGGCCTTCAGTACTACTCATACTCCAAGTACTCCGAGTATTTAGGCCACCAGGACTTTAATACTCTCAGTACTCGGAATACGGAAAATGCTCGATATTCCGAGTATACTCGAAGTATCGAGTATACTCGGAGCATCTGTGCAGACGTTTCAACAAATAAAGCTGAAAGGGTGATATTAATAGGAGTATTCGCTATCTTACTTTTAATATCAGATGCCCACTAATGGTGTGGGGGTCCGAGTCGACGACTTCGATTAACGGGGTATTAGTTTCTGGAGATATGAACGCGTGAAATCATAAAAACGAAGGGCAGGGCGGGCAGGGCTGTCTTCGGCATGCAATGAATGGTGATGATACACGTGGTAAATCGTGGCACAGTTAATCGCGATTACGCGATTACGGTGCTTGCACGACACGCTTCCGCAGTAAGCGAAAACCAAGGCACTCGCGGTACTGTACGGTACAGTATTCAGAACTCAGGGCATTTGCGCGGCACGCTTGCGCAGTACGAGAACACCACGCACGGCAGTCGTGATAGAGTCACGGCAGCTGCGTTCGTTGCGGGGGCTGTGGCGGGGCAACACAGCGGGCGACTACCCAGTCGGGTGATATTCGGGACGATGACCTGTGGGGAGGGCCGGGGATCGGGCCGACAGCAAAAAAACTGACGTGAATTCCTTGTTGAAGAACTCGAGGTGTTTCGAGCCCCTGAGGAGTCCACGGCACATTCCCCCCTGTTGTTTGAGATGGAGATCGCAGTGTGGACAATGGCAGCAGAGAAGGCGGGAAAGACAGGTGCAGAGGGGTCCTCTGAGCAGCCGAAGGGTTTTGGTCAGGTGGCACAACGATGAGTCGGACTTCAGTAGGAAACGACACGCATCTATCCGTCGTCGTGGATAGGTAGCACAAGAGGGAATGTGGCGGGGGGGGGGGGGGGGGCAGGGGTAGGGAGACAGCGGTTGACTCGTAGAGCAGGGAGGAGACAGCCGACAGGGTAGCAAGGTACGCCAGACCGAGACTTGTAGTAGGTAGAACCCGTTTATGCTATCCGTGCCGCATACCTCTGGGACTGCTTTGAACGCGGCGCTGTTGTGTTTCGGTTTCAAGTTTCTATGTTTTATGTGTTTTCCTCGCGTTTTCTTATCCCTGCGATACGGAAGTACTACATGGCTTGGTGGATGGCGAGCCCGGTAACTTTCCTTGATGGTTATATTCCTGGTTTGCATCCGTTTTCTGTGCTTGGTGTACTGCCCCTCGCAGCTCCTCGAAGCAGGCACGACAGCGATACTTCGACCTCTTGCATCGATATATTTTGATCGTCGTGGTCGCGTGTTTCCTTTGTGTACAGTACAGGACACCTAATGAGAAACAAGCTAATAAGAAAGTCAGGCTGACATTTCCCAAAAAATAATAAAGACTCGAGGCTCGGCCCCCGCTGCAAAATAATAAAGGCCTGTTACCCCCCTGGGGTGAATCCCACACGCCTTCTGGAAACCCTGCTGCCTGCCCCTGGTGGTCGCGAGTAATACCTTTCAGCTTTTCAGCGAACACACGTTTTCAATTTTGCGACCCGTTACAGCAGATGTGTACTCGTAGATTTTACTGTTTTTCTTACACATTTTGTTTTTTTTTCCGTTTCAATTGTTCCATTTTGTTTCGCCCCACAAAAACGCTTATTTTGACGCGGACACCTGAAAAAAGTGTATTGGGTATATTTTGTTTAACATCCTCGCAGGGAAGAAATGTTTATGCAGAAATACCGCCTTCGCGCGCGGCGCTCTTTAGCTCATCGAACTGCGGCGTATCCAAGGCTCCCCTTGTGTCTCAAATCATCCGATGTGAAGAGCGATTTGAGTCTGGCCGTGAACGCCATTGGGTCTGCTACAGTCCTGCAGGCTGATTTTCCCCTCTACCCTCTCTTTCCAAGCTTGACACGATGTTGGGGCTACGATGTGACGGCTCCCACAACGAAGAGGAGTACAGCCGCGAGCTCGGGGAGCTTCTTAGTCTAATCCGACCAATGCGATCGGACGCGAGTGGCTCGACAACTGCACCCATGCCAGGGCCGCAGCCGTCGGCGAGTCCCACACCGTCGAAAGCGGGCAGAGCCCAAGCACGTGCTGCTGCTGGCTCGGAAGAGATCGTGAACGTGTTCATCAGAGGCTCGCAGAAACAGTCGGCGAGTTAGTCCTGCTCCCTTGCACAACCCATACTGTACTGCTTTGCAGCAGCGCTAGCACCGGAGTCCGTGAGCTAATCCTGCCACCGTACTGCTGCCATCAGGGTACACGGATAAGGTGCAGGCGGTCGATGCAGGATACGGGCGGCTGGTCAAGTTAAATGCGAGGAAGAAGGCTCTCGAGGCATGCTTGGAAAAGAGTGACAACGTGGAAACTTGGGACACAAACAAGCTGTCTGCCTCCGACCGTACTAGGGTCTTGCTTGACGCACTGGGTGGGTGAGGCCATCGAAAACGATGATTCGGACCAGCTGCAACGTAGACGCCTGTTTGAAAAGACTGGGCTTGCGATGACAGCAGACGGTACCGACGATATCCTCATCAACCTCGAAGGCCTGGACGGACCGTACACGTTAATGGGCGCCGATGACGGCGAGGAACTCCCGGATGATGTGAAGCCCTTTACTCCAGCGGACGAAGATCATCCCGAAGGGTCGAGCGACGAGGACGGCGAGGACGAAACGGAGGGTGACAGCACCGGGAAACTTCGTGGATCGGACGACCACGGCGCTGATGAAAAGACACTGCCCCTGGAACGCCCACCGGGTTGTGCCTTTGTCAGCTCGCCTCCTCCGGCCCTCGATGCAACACTCGTGAATCGGGTCATCATGCTGTGCCGGGTGTTGGGATCGATGAAGGGTTTCCTCACACGACGAGCACAGGCACGGACGCGCCAGGATTACGACTATAGGGTGTTAATCGCGCGAACCGGCAAGACGCTCAGTATGAGGCTTTCACTCGGGAAGTGCACTGCTGTTGGCGAGGCCGCCGCATAAGGTTCGTGGGTGCTACTGAGTGAGGCTACTTCGTTTTCTAGAATGCTTGTACGTGAGCTACTGGCGCCACCGCAGCGAGTGGACAACAGGGACATCGACCAGGGCGGTCGCGCTGGACGTGGCACGGAGGACAACGATGAGGGGAAGAATGGCAGCGATGATGGGAGACAGGGAGGGAGAGGTGAGGGGGGGGGGGTGTACTCATGTCGTGCACGGCCGTAGTCATATTACCATAGACCCTCGCATCCCTACAATGCCGGGACGGAGCACGTTGGGTTTTTACCAACCAGGCAGACATTGCTTGCACCAAGCGCGAAGCGCCGTGAGGTATTGGGCGAGTCGCATGGAGGATGAGCTGCATCCTGCTCAGAACCGCCTCTGAGGCGGACTTGCATATGTACGACAGCTTAATTTAATTTCTGGTGTGGCCACTTCTGGAGACAGCAATGGACTTTGGTATGTAACTGCCTCGCGGATTCCTTACCATATTAACACTAGGTGATACGACCATTCCCCTTGTGCGGAGCAAAGGCTCTCCACCCCGCACAAATGATCAACTCGACCGCCAGCTATGGTGACCACCCAAAAACCAAAAACGGCACACTGGTTGTCTAGCTTACGCAGCGAGTGGCGTGTTTTACAGCGTCGTTTCCAACCGACGCCAACCCAACCTACAAATATATGGGGGGGGGGGGTGGTTACAACGAAGAAAGCGGTTTAAAAAGAACAGTAGCAGCAGCAATGGCAATGAGAGTTAAGAAGGGGCAGGAGCGGATAAAGAGTGGAAGGGGAGTGACGACGAGGAAGGGAGGAAGGAATCGGGTGTGCGCGGTGTAGATGTCGCCAGCGATAGTGATCTCGTAGAGGACAGCTTTCCGAAAGCGAGGAAGAGGGTGAAGGCGGGAGAGAGGTTTTTTACTAATGATTCACGCAAGGGGAAGGGACGGAAACGTAAACGTTGCAACTCCGTTGCCGAGCACGTTTCGTTGGCGTCAGTGCCCCCCAGTAAGAGCACACGCGGAATAGTTCAGTCGCCGAACGTGCGCATGCGCGATCAACGAGGCGCGTACGGTCAATGGCGATATTACAGTAACGTAGTATGGGCTATACAAAATAAGAAACCAGCTCGATTTTCTATTTCTGCCAGGAAAAATATGAAATAGGCTCAATAAGAAAGAGGCTCATAAAATGACAAATATAGGAAACCCAGGCTGAGCCCAGGTTCCTGTTTCTTATTAGGATTCCTCTCCTGTACTGCCCTTCCGTATTTTCTTAAGTTTATTTATTGGATTAGATACGTAATCATTTTCATTTTGTTGTTTTTTCCACTCCGTCTTCAATTAGTATAAATAGTTTTCGGCACGAATACCGAGCGGGACTGAGTAGGAAGCGCCATACATCACTTGTTTGGGTGGCGCCCCAGGGGATGGAGAGGGGGCGTTGTCGTAAGGAAACAGTGGTTAACGAAAACAGGAAGGAGGCTGCGGACAAGGTAATAATTTATCACACCGACTGGTTGGTACAACTTGTTGTATATACTACCGGCACAAAAACTGCCTCGGCTTCCTTGAGGGTGCTTTCGTTGTTCATCGGTTGCCTGTCTTATTTTTCGTTCAGTCTTTCACAGATGCTCCGAGTATATACTCGATACTCCACTTCGAGTATACTCGGAGCATCGAGTATTTTTCGTACTCCAAGTACTGAGAGTATTAGAGTACTGGTGGCCTGAATACTCGGAGGTACTTGGAGTACGAGCAGTACTGAAGGCCCAAATTCTCCGAGTACCGGGAGTGTGAGCAGTACATTTCCTAGAGTACAAGCACACGTCTGACGCCGGTTTGTGAAAAGTAGTTGATCTTGGCCTTTGGCAAGCTTTTACTTCCTCGATTTTAATGTATGCGAACAAAAACAACTGCCAAAACAGTATGTGTTCGCTCGGTCCTGGTGACCTCGTCTGTGTAGTACTCGTAGCGCTATCGCCCATTTCGTCGGATTTTGAACGTTATGATCCGAAACCTTATAGGCTAAATTGTACTGCATGGACCATAGTATATTACACGAATTTCACTAAAACCGTTATTCGCTGTGTACTGCTCACTCCTTCATCGTCTCCGCTTGCCTGCCGTGCTTCCGTGGCGTAGACTCACCACAATTTCGCTACCATTTCGCGGCCTTTCACTGTATCGCTGTTGTACTGTTAATATCAGAGTTTGTCATGTGCCGACGCTGATGGGCCGGCCCGGAGTTGGGTCGGGCCGGGCCGGCCGACCGGGCCCGGCGCCTCAATTTTCGATATTATGGGCTGCCGCCGCCGCCGCCCGGCCCGGCCCATCGAATTTTAGTCTGGTGGGCTGCGGCCCGGCCCGGCCCGTCAATTGTTCAGAGTATGGGCCACGGCCCGACCCGGCCCGGCCCACCAAATGGTCAGAGGGTGAGCCGCGGACAAGCCCAGCCCACCAAATTTTCAAACAATCACGGCCCGGCCCGGCCCGGCCCATCGTTTCTCCAGAAGTCTGGGCCCAGCCCGGCCCAGCCCGGCCCGGCCCGTCACATGGCAGCGAGGCTCATGGGACAATGTGCGCACCACCAACAAAACCGTAATATATTTGGTGCTTTATCGTTTTACGGTTTGTGGGCCAAGAACACAGCAAAGGCTACTGGGTGGTCTACAGTAGTTTGTTCACGGTTATAACAGCTAGCCTGTCTGCCGTGGAACGGTAGGGTAGGAATCTTACGCGTTTGGAAATATATTGTATATATAGGCGTGGATGAATGTTTGTTTGGGGTTGCGCGGCAGTAAACCCTTCCGTAGCTGACCGCGTTGGTGCCAAGGCGTCCCCTGTAAAAACCTGGATTCATTGTTTCGATTACATGATAAAAAAAATCAAAACGAAAGTTTCGAAAACGAGAATGCTGTCATCTTTCTGCCCAATGAAAGGCTGACAGAAGCCTGGAGTTGGTCATAAATCACACGGCGAGGCACGAAAATCCCGAAGGAGGCATGTTGACGCAGGTGAGCGTGGCTTGGGCCTGCGGCACCATGACGACTCCAGAAGGTACGAGGGTCCTCAAGCAAGTCCTACCCACGAAACAATGGTGGCCTCTGATGTCTCGTGTGTATGGCTGGTCTACTCGTGTGTTTATGCCCGACCATCCCAGTGGGTGGCATCGGACCCTCTACGATAGAGACGCTCTTTACGGCCAATAGGCGTTGGCAGGGCTAAACACAAGCTGATCGAGACAGCCGGGCCACCCATACTAAGCGTAACGTGGCCCATCAATCCGCGGATCCTAAGCTAAACTCTGATTGGTTGAAGCGTTTGACGGGACCGTTGCCTTGTTTCCCGGGGCGAAACTCGACCCACACCCCACGCGACCCCCACCCACGGATCTACATTATTTGACTTTTTCGTGGTACGTGTCGCGGCGCGTGTCTGTCGCAACATGCCGCGACACGCCACGGACGCTGTCGCGGCACGCCGTGACACGTAGGGTTAGGGTTAGGGTTAAGGTTAGGGTTAGCGACACTCGCCGCGACACTCCCCACAGCACTCGCCGTGACACGTCGTGGGGTGTCGCGGGATGCCGCGACTTGCCGCGGCAGCGTCCGTGTCGTGTTGCGGCATGTCCCGGCATGTCGCGACGTGTCGCGATACATGCCATGAAAAAGTAAAATAATGTACATCCCTCCCCCCACCCCTGGACCAGCGCCGGCACCGGTGCACCTGTACCAGAACGGCACGTGCGGCTTGCTGGGCGAATTGTCGTGCGCTGGTGACCTGCTTTATTTAGTTGTTGCAGCGACTGCTTCAGTCAGTGATGGCGCCGGTTCTGGCGTGCGCTGCAGAATCTGCAGCCGCTACTCGTACGTTACACCGAGGGCTTCGAAGGTGCAGCACGTGACGGTATGCACCTGGAAACCTGCATCGGATCGGCTCACGGAAAATGAGGAGTTCGGCTGCTGGTACAGCGGGCTCGGGGGTTGCAAAGCTGGTTGGCAGAAGGATGCTACTTGCTGACCAGGCCTGGAGGCAAATGGTGGCCAGCCGAGATGTATCGTGAAGCGGTTACGAGCATGTGACGCCCGGAATTGTGAGATGTTGTTTGCTGGACCCACCGCAACGAAACAGCAGATTTTCGGGCCGCCCTCGAGACTACCGCTGATGGGGCAGCTCCAACTATGGTGGCGTCCGGCAGTCTCGACGAACGGGTGGCTGCGACTTGCGAATTTTCCCCAGGCCTGCAGATGCCTTGCTCTAACAGATGACGACCTCTCTCGGTCGATGGAGAAACAGAAACAACGGCACGATAATGTGTGACCGATGTCGAGGTAAACTTGTTGGTGAAGGCCGTTGCACTGCCGATAGCCAAAGGAGTGCCGTTCTCCGCGGCCGATGGTGGGCTAGAACACGGGTGCCTTTACCTCCGGACAAACGAAGAAACGAACTCTTGAGGAAAGATGTGTACCCACCGCCGAGGCATTGCGTACCGTGCACGATTATTCTCCCTACTTCCCGCTGGGGCGCCCAGAACATCGAGAGAGAAAGGAGAAGAAGCCGGGCTCTGATCATTGCGAACCGGCGGAGATAGGAAAGAATGCCATTCACTTCCACGTGATCGGCACTGTCGTCGTGGTTCAGCCAGAGGTAATAACACCAGCTGCCAATCGATACCTATTTGCGGAACCCGATGAGACGAGTGCACACACAACCAACCATAGTTTCAGTACATACCACACTGACTGGTCGAAATTTTAAGTAGTGTTCCGACTTTGGGATGAAGTAAACGAGTACCTTATATTTTCGACCAGTGGTACGACGGTCGGATACCCCAAACGAACTTTGGCCTCGTACCCACTCTCTTCTACGTACTTTTACTGGCGTTGACGGGCTCTTCTACTCGTAGTAGAGGTACTGGACGTACGCGGAATTTCAATTTTACGTTGAATTGTGGACGACGTCTGCTGCGTCCTTACCGGCATGTTGTTTGACGGTACAGCAGCAGTCGTAACCTCTGATGCGTTGTGGGCGTTGCTTCCCCTATGTACATGTTTGTGTTGTGTAACCTGTACGGTAAGTTTGTTGTTGATTTGTGCAGGGAAACGTGTTACCGCAGATTTCGAGTGCGAACCTACCAAAAATATGAGAAATTTTGAGAACCGCAACCAAGAACCCCTACGTACGGCAAACACTCGCAGTAGGGGATGGATGGCTACTATCCCCTTAACACAATGCTTAGAAACGGTATATACGTTTCCGACATATCGCTACATGTGAAGTCGATTCTCTCTAGGGGTTGTTACTCAATCTGCATGGGCTGCAAGGTTTCGGAGATATTCGTACGGATTTGCGGAGACCGTTCGCGACCCGGGACCGGTAACACGCATTTTTGTTTTTGTTATATGCATGTATACGTACAACACAACTGCTGTTCTCGGAACCTCCCAGTCGTATGCGTTCCAGCCGCAGCCCTATCTCCGCCGAGCGCTGCGAGCTAGAAGCTCAAAGAGTTGTGCGCTTTTGCCACTCCGCCACACGTTTATCCGGTTTCCAATAGGCCCGAGATGCTGAAGGATGACCGGCACGCCTTGAAGGATGCGGAGGGCATCGCGATTGGTGTGCGCATGATGTACCTGATACTTGTCTTTCGAACGAGAGCACGACCGCCGGGAATTGGATCGATGTGAGACGTCGGTTTAAGATTTTTTCATTTTCGCATATGTTCTTCCACGATATTTGCGTTTCGTCATCTTCAAGTGCTCTCTTTGTGCTACGGCGCTGTGCTTACACAATGCTTCACATCTCGGACATATGATGATCATTCTATCTATGCAGTAGATCATCTAGTTCGTCACCTGCAGTTGTGAGCGGTTGTGCGGGATTTGTATAGTACACGTCCAACCCAAGAAACACGCGCTAGATCATGCAGATTAAACGGGCTCCATCCGGAGACATGAACTATGATACTGTAGATAAAACAGGATCGGGAATCAACCTGCCTTGAAGTATTTAGATCATCAAGTAGGAATCGATTGTCTGCCCGAGATGTGCCATAGTTTGCGTCTTGTTTATATTGTGTCATTGCGGCTTTAGCTTTTTTAGCATCATCTGCCATGTGTGCTTCTTGCCCCATCTTGTTGTCCACCCACCCCGTCTGCGCCTACCCCCCTGGAGCGGCGCCCACGCGTGCACGTATATACGTACTTTGGACCGGCCCGGGTTGTATGTTTTCGATTCATAGTCGTATACCAGGTATTTGTTTGCCCAGCTCGTATGCTGTTTCAGTGTGTTGTGGCGTAAAGCATGCCTAGAGCAAGCCTCGCCCTGGCGGTCTTCGTTTTTTATGTGCGTGCACTTTACGGTTTTCCTTATGGCACGTTGTGTTCTTGGGGTTCTGTTGCCATAAGCGAATGCGTGAGAAATCAAGAGCAATCTGCGCGAGCATGCTGGATGTTATCAACGTGTTTTTTCTTCTTTTGTTATGCGATGTCTGATTTTCGATGAATGTTTTATTATGTTTTTTTGAAGAACGACTACTGTACGCCTGAAGTTTTTTCAAGCACCGACAATTAGACTAATGATAACATAATACTTCGTAGTATAATTATGGGTGCTGAAAAAAACGATATGTCTTGTCACCGCTGCTCCCACCAGCCCACGAATCGTGAGTCGGGTTCCAGCCGCCCCCCGCGAAGAGCGGGAGTGCCCATTCCGGAGAGAGAGACAGGAGCAAGCCCATACTCGGCAAGGGGAAGAGCTGTGGGAACAAACGTCGAAGCGTAGGCAAAGGAAGGAAATATTGCATTACGGAAGAAGTGACGAACTTCGTCACACCTGACGAGAGGGCCCTTGCCGTAAAATGTACTGCGCTGGCAGAGGTGGGGGGCGGTAGGCGCGGGGGCCACTAGAACGGCGAACACAGATAAGGCTCAAAATGTCTTCAACGCGAGAGTCCTGGACAATGTACTCACCATCGACGAGCGAGGGACTGTGCGGCTCTTCAGTTACATGGGATGACCACGGGCAAGGCCCTGGACCGCTTCTGGTTGACATATGCAAGGGAGTCTACGGATCGCTGTACGCCCGTTTCGATGCCGGTTCCAGTGCAGGTTGCCAGCGCTGATGCAGGGGTGGGGTTGGGGTGGAGGGGGGAGACACCCCAGCAACATCGCCGCCGAAGGATGACCTACATCAACCGTTTTCGGACGTCGCCTTTATCAGCGGCCTGCTCAAGAGGCCATGCGAGAGGGAGTTCCGTTCTCGGAGTGGGCGCGGTTTCCAACAAGGTTAACATAGCCGACGTGAGGAATCTTAGAAAACGAGGGCTCGACATAGAACCGGAGACGGGGTTTCACCGGTCAGAGTCAGCGTTCGGATTGGAGGAAGGTCTCGCAGAAGTAGGGTGTCGAGGGCTGTGGTTTGGTGGTGTGCTCGTGGCACATAGCGCATCCGTGCACGAATACGTTTCTATATTTTGTTTTATTTTACTGTAGTATATTTATATTTATTTATTTTTAATTTATTTTCCATCCCATCTATTGACTTCGCACTTATTTCCTCGGTCCCCCATATTACTAGTTGTGTCTCAGATCCGGGTTCACGTAGTAAGCTCTTCTACCCTGTCCCCGCTGTGGTACCCGCCTTGCAAATTTGTCGCGAGAATCGTTCAGCACTTTCTCCCGTCGTCGACTTGGGCCGAATTGGGCCTACCCACGCCAAAGCAGGTGTTCTCGACAATTGGTACCGTTTGTGAATACAGAAAGCTCGATACGGAGCATTGCACCCATGACAATACGAGTAAAGCTAGTATGGTATTCATGGTTCCCCACTAGACCACCGGAGCACAGGAGTGCTGGTGGCAATGTTAACGACGACTAGGGGGGTTAGCCTGATTTTCCCGACCACGCTTACCCCACTCGGGAGAGTGGCTCTGTACCTCGCTCAAATATGTATGCAGGTGTATCATGTTGTCGCAGAGTAGCAAGCATGCCATGGTGGTGCATATTTCGACAGCGTAGAAATATGGTGGTCACTCGGTGGAGTGGCTCTTATCCGCTGAAATAATGGACTTAAAAGCGACTCCCCTACCGTAGCAACGGTCCGACACCAATGCTAGCCTCTCAGTCGGCTGTAACTCGTGCATGAATTCCGGCAGCAAGAGTCGGGATCTGTGGTTCAGTACACCAACAACTACGCAATACGAGCAACTTTTCAAGCTGGCATTCCAGCGCATGCGTGCGACTCTATATTTAGTAAGCGGTAGTAGAGAGCGAGGCCCCTACACAGGTAGCCAGGACTCCCCTCCTCTTGCACGATGTGGGTGAAAACAAAATAACCACCGGAGACGCCAAACTGTGTACATAGCACACAGTTCTGCGCACTGGATCTACAGATTGTCGACACCTTGTGGGATTGGCTACATCGTTCAGTGTCTCCGCTACGACTTTTTCACGCCCACGCTGTGCAAGGGAGGGGTGTGTACTCTACTACTGTAGTTCAAAAAGGGGGCAGAGCTTCTTCACAACAGATGGAAATTTTACTGTTAGGGTACATGTTTATTATCTGGCATAGTGACAAGGTCTAAGCCGTTTATGTCCAAACTGCACAACATGATATTTCGGGGGGGGGCTAATGTTGTGGGTGAACTGGCGTATACAGCCCTCTCCGCCCCTGCTGCAAGCGCAGTTTTGTCGAACGCCCTGTCCACCCTGCAGGTACAACTTTTGTCCTCGTGCAAAATTTCAAGAACTACACAACCCATACAAAGCATACTCGTATGCTGGGATGACAGGTGAGTGTGCTTCCTACATCAACATCAACAACAACAACAGCAACAACAACAACAACAACAACAGCAACAACAACAACAACAACAACAACAACGGTATATAATACATACCCGTAAGTAGGTGCTCCGTCATAATAATCGCGACACAGTGGAAATGCTTGTCTTGAAACATAATACATGTGGGTCCAAACTACCCTCTATAGTCGATATAAAAATCAGCTTTTAAGTATAAACGCGGTCCCAACTACCTCTTCAAATCGAGATAAAAAACGATGCAAAACAAGGGAAACAAAGAAGAAGAAATTCTTGAGGCGAGGCTCAAACACCGGGGGTTGTATCTTTCAGTGCACGATCCGCCGATCCGATCTGTCGATCCGCCCCACACTAAAAGCAAGTTATTTATTTCGCGGGTAAGGGAAAATGTGTATTTTGCTACCCGTGGTGACATTTGTATCCTACCGATAGTCGAAGCGCCAACTATTTCGGGGGGGGACCATAGCAAATAGGACCTACGGTCTACACTAAATCCTATGTGTTTTACCATTTGGACTAGCGATATTTGGTCCTATTTACCATGGTCTCCCGTAACAAGAGCCGTTATGATCGAAATACCTAATGTCAGAGGGACGTGCTGTATGTACATCAGTTCACAGGAGGTGGCCATCATGCATGCATGTACATCACTCGCGATGGGAGCTTTGCTCCGGACCCTCATCCTAGCCCAGCCTTCACGACCCCAAAACACATCGATTGTATTATTCTAGAGCCTTCCTTGCTGGGCAAGTACACAACTACGTTCACGCTCATTCCAAGTCCATGCACTTTTACCACGCAGCCTGTGGTCCTCGCTGGTGAGCCATCGTGTAGAGCTGTTCTAACTGGTACTCTCCTTGCGTGTACAGCGCTGAGGGTAGCAGTATAACCTATAGGGAGCTAGGAAAGAGCTGTGGGCTCGCCCAGACCCCAACCCGTCCTTACGCACAGGCGTTTCATCTCCGGGTTGATTTAACATCGCCCCCTTCGATCATCACGCCCAGCTCTTTTCTGGAAACCCTCGGACCCATGGAAAACCGCCGTAACACTAACCCCCTAATTTATTTCAAGATATTCCGAAGAGTTTGTTTGCGCGCGTTTATTTTTTCTTCTACGTAGTACGTAGACTTTTTCCTGTTTACCCCCCCCGAAATGTTAGACCAGACATTAAATTAACTCATGGAAGCTGCATCCATATGCAAGTCCGCCTGATAAGCGGTTCTTAGTAGGAGGCAGCTCACCCTTCATGCGACTCGCCCAACACCTCACGGCGCTTCGCGCTTGGTGCTAGCAATGCCTTCCTGGTCGGTGAAAACCCGACATGCTCCGTCCCGGCATTGTAGGGATGCGAGGGTCTATGGTCATACGACTACGGCCATGCATGAAAATGAAGTGCACCCCTCCCCCCCCGAAAAGCTAAGCGTTTCAGATGTTTTCCCCTCTGCTCTGTGAAAAATCACAAATGGTGATAGAAAGACTCCGTATCTTGACTCAAAACTGACAAATCACGCAAAAACCTAGAAAAAACGGTCAGATAATAACGACCCTATTAACCGCATGAACGGGGGGGGGGTGCCGGGCAGGTGGCGCTTGTGAGGTCGTCACGTGTCAGTGGATGAGTATTTTCGTACTTCGATCACCGTAGATTCACCCCGTAAATTACGATCGCCGCATGCCGGTAGACACGCTGTAATACCTTGTTCAATGCTCGGAGGATATAAGTGTGCGCGTACATCATCCACGCGCGATTACATTGGACCTGATCATGGCTTACATTTTCTTACTATTGCACGATTGTAAGTGCATGCAACTTTCTTCTCTTCTACTACCGCTCGCAACGGCGTCGACCTCTTGTGCACAGACTGCTCGGTTATCCGGGGCAACCACAAAGTACTTTTTAGGGGCGATTGGAGGGGGGGATGTTGCATGCAACATTTAATCACAAAACATGTACCAGCTAGTATTGTACAACCAGCCCTATTGCTACAACTAAATATCCTGAACCAACCCTAATTCCATATGTACCAGGGTCCCCACATGTACGTTCGCGAAGCCCTATCGCGTTAAAGCTTACACACCCGGTACAGCTCACCCGTAACTAAATTTTGTTTCGAAGCACTCAAACGATAAACAACAGGACTATCCGCAATGCGGCAAGTGCCACACAGGTGGGCCACAGGCAGTTGAAAGCCACGCACCCGTTATATGTATATTGGCACTGACAATGCCCAAAAAACAGCAAAATTTCCGACACAAGATCACCCCTCTTACTCCTACAGGATACGTTCTAACTGGTACTGACGACAGCTGCACTGTCAGATGAAATGTGGTTCGGCGAGAATATTTTAAGGTTGCTCGCTTGTTCCCGACCACCTCCCTCTTACGAATATGAGGTGACCTCCGCTTTGAAAGTGCTATTCATAACAGCAATTATGTTCTACTCATAACACAACAACATAATACCAGACCCCCCCCTCCGTTCCTCGTTCAAGGCTCGTGTGGGGACAAAACTCGTCCAACGAAAATACTCAATATAATACCCGCCCCCCTTTTCTCTCGTCCAGGGTTCACCAGCGGAGGAGGGGGGGGGGGGGGTCAGCCCTTCGGCGTGTTCCTTTAGTGACGGGTATGTAGCCGCTCGCCAAAAACGCAGGGCTTCCATATATAACTACACCCATCATGGCATAGATCACGGCGCACGCGCTTTCTCGAACAGCCCACGAGGAGCACACCCCTGACAAAACCAAACCAACGACTTCAAACCAAAACTCTACCGCAGGCACGTGCTACGGCAGAGGTCATCAGCACTCGTTGGCCGAAGTATTTCTGAATGACACGGGGCTCTTCAAACATTGAGGAAACAGCCCGCTACATCCCGGTTGGTCAGCACCTACATCAGTTGTAGGCGATGGGGGTTGTTAATCCGGGGAAAGCCGACGATTAAGGTTTTTTATTATCCCGTTTGGCCATCTGACAACGTGTAGCTCGTACGTATTTGAAGCATACCATTCAACATACACCTATCAATAATCCCTGAAAACAAATAATTGACAATATGCCTATCAATCATCCCTGAAAAAAATCGACAAACTTATACGAACCATAATGCAGCCTCCCCCCTTCGAATGGCTTTATTACAGACTCCTCGCCGAACGTTTCACCACGGTCAAATCTGAAAAGGTTGACGTGGTACTTGTGCCTTGCACTCAAATATATGTTCACCAAACGTCAGTATTGTATGAGGCATAAAGCACCTCGAACGAGGAGGAGGAAGCTCTTGAGATGATAACGTTATCACTTGTGCCATATACGATACGTAGAGGGTAGCACGTTTTGGCTGATTTTGTGTTTTTTTTTCCGAACGATCGGGCTCACTTAACTCAAAACTCGTCGGACTTTCATTCTTGCGTTCCAATGTTTTATTTTTTATTTTTGCATATTGAATCCATGGGATTGTTCACCAGGTAGTCGTACGAAGCTCTTTTATTTCGCGTCTAATATCTGTCTTTGGGCGAGGTATAGCGCTCTTCAAGTGATCAACACCCCCAGAAAATGTCCTGTATACAGGTGCACCTCTATCGTCGCTAGCAAGCGTGTTCTGCCGCTGCCGTCACGCGAGCCGCTGTTATACGAAAGATACGTAGGCTGGGGGGCTGAGTTTGTTTTCCCTTGACCATCGTAGCACGCAGGAAGATGAAGCCGGTCGGCGTATACTATATATGATTTATGCATGTGGACGTTGTTGCCTTACGTTGTGTGAGGTTCCGTTCCCACGACTATAGGATCCGGTATACTCGTACAGCGGTCATACTTCCATGGCCCCGTGATCGGGCATGACCTGCTGCACACTACATGTAAGTATGTGCATTTGTACAAGGTTGCTTTGCTACCTATACTATTGCGTGTCCGTCCTGTCAATAGTTTTCATAGTTGCAAGAGTGTAATATGCACCCCAACAATAAATGACTAATATATAGTAAGTGTGTGTATGTGTGTAATAATAATTAATTAATTTCACGAAAGAGGGAGAAGAATATCTACGAAGCACCCGCGGGATTCTTGGGTTGTCTCCACAGCTCCGGTGATATTGTTTCCTTTGGGCAGACGTCGTCGTACGTGGAGCTATCAATGTGGAACGATTAGTCATTAAAAAACATAGGAAACCACTGCTGTTCCGCCTCCTTCAAGGCTGACCACGGCACTAATATAGCTCGTATACAAAGAGCGAAAGAAGACTCGACGCGCCCTAAAACCACCGCGGTTTCCCATCAGTACGAAGCTTTTTGTCGAATTTGTCGCAAAGTAGTCGCCACACGGGTCTAGTCGAGCACCCAGCAGTCGCCCGACTTAGACAAGGTCTGCTCATTGGCGTTCACTTGAACCACGAGGTCATCCGTCGATCCCTGCGCGACGAGGGTTGCACAAAAATAGGTGGCGGGTGCATGTTGTTGATGGCTTGTCGGGTGTTTGCAATTTTCCACTCCAGTCCAATTGTTTCGAAGACAGCTGGAGCAAGCGAACATAATGTTACATGGGCGTCTCTGCGATACGCTGCGATACTCGGCGATACTCGGCGATGCGCTGTGATACTCTGCGATAGTTGTATGGTAGACTGTATGCCCGCATGCAACCACTTGTGTGGAAGCGGCGAGACAGGTTGCCGAGCAGCGCCTCGCATACTAAGTTCAACGGTCTGCGACAAGACAAGCCCCCTGTCACAGGGAATACGGTCATATCGGTGTACGTCAAGGGCCTTCGATCCCACTCGGTTCCGTTCACGCGTTGTACTACGTGGTCAAGCTGTTGGGAACCATTTATATCGCCATCCATATCATTTATTTTGTCATCCAGTTGCATTGCAGGTTTCGTACCAGTCATTGACTCGCTGCGCTTGACACCCACGCGCGCTATAACGTCGTCTAGATAATCTCCGCATACAAAGAGTTTGCGGTGCACTTTTAAAGTAGCACTGTCAGACATTGTGTACATGTACACCATGGCCACATTTTGGGTGTGCACATGATTCCGAATATGCAGACACTATTGCTGCCTCCAGAAGGGCCATCGAGAGCAAATGATATTTTGTGACTGAAAGGTTCAGGACATTGCTGGTCTGTTTCCATGTGTTGCCCCTGATTTTCCCGGTTTTGTTTTCAAGCAAAATAATGCTCCACATTTTACGTTATTATTTACCAGACTATCTGTTGTTCTTCTTCGTTTACGAGGAACAGTTGTTTCCTGTTATTGTTGAAAAGAACAACAGAAAATGATGAAAACCAAGGGGAAACGTTCCTCGTAACCGGTACCTGGTATTTACGAATGCCCCGAGTAAAGCCGTGCCCAGAACTCACCTCGGGGACTCCTACAATGCAGTCTCCGCTCACGGCCTCCTCGTACTCCAAGATGCCGTCCAGGGCCAGCTGCGCGCTCGATTCCATCAGGATGCGGGGCTCTGTTTGGAGATAATGTAGGCGTTTCGTTCGGCGAAAAACGAAACGAAACAAAAAAAAAACAAAAAAAACAGAAAAGTGTCGCGAGAGCAGGCGTTACACTGATGATGTCATTGCCTCTGATCAGCCAAATATTCAGTCTATCAACAACAAGCACAAAATACATACCTGGTACCAATTATACGATTCCCGGAATTTCTCCTCCTCTTTCGAGATACGACTGTTGGCACGCATATATTTCCTCGATAATATAGAAGGCGTAATTATGTGCGGTATGCTACAGTATGAGACGCGTCCTATGATATTGGGGGATTACACGCACGTCTTTGGACCGATTCGTTCTGGCTAAACTTTTTGCATACTCCTCATCAGCGGATAATCCACTCACTCAGAATGTATGCTTTCCTATATACCAGTTATGTATATATTTATGCCGTCGTGCTGTTCGTCATGATTCCCCTATACCTAGGTCATGCGAGGCAATGTTGAGAAGGCTGCCCGACGCATGCTACGGTAGCCCGCATGCAGGTGCACCATGTTATTTCGGAGGGCGGCCCACTTGAGGATCTCCATACCTCACACAAAAAAGCTGATTTTGGAAGAAAAAAAAAAGTGCTACCCGATGAATAACCCCATGGACTAAGGGCCCGTTTTAACGAAGAAAAACAATATTCAATTTGGAAAAAAACAAAAATCAAATCTGCTTTTCATTGGTCAACACGCGCACCAGCACCAAATATTTGGATTTTGGGGGGTGCTGGTGCGTGTGTTGACCAATGAAAAGCGAATTTGAGTTTTATTTTCCAAAATTGAATTTTTAATTTTATACACGTTAATATGGGCCCTAAGGGCCCGTATTAACGAAGACAGCAAAAATTCAATTTGGAAAAAAGAAAATTCAAATACGTTTTTCATTGGTCAACACACGCACCAGCATCAAAGATTAGGATCTTGGGGTCTAATCAATTTGAATTGGACGAAAAAAACAAGAAGGTCCCAGGACCTTCTTTTCCAAAGAATTCAAATCAAATTGAGGAGTTGGCCCGACTTGGACCGGCATGTCCACGGTGGGCAAACGCCCCCGGTACAATCTGGTCATTTCTTGGTGGCATCGATGACCACGACCGAGGCGACAACACGTCGAACCACAACCCGAGGCCACCGGGACAACAGCCGCGCCCACGCTATAAGACATAGCACAGCGTACCCCGGCGGTGGCGCCTCAAAACAATCATGGCGGTCGCAATCCCAACTTTTCAACCAGCTCGATGCTCCAACCCGATCAAAAACCGAGCGATCGACCCAAAAACAGCATGATACGCTCAAGACTTCGATAACACCATCGCCGCTCCCTGTCTCGCCCGTGGCGTTCAGGGATCCCTACGCCCACCCAGGAGACCCTGAGAGCGATAGCTTCCTAGCCTGGGCGTCCAAAGCAAAAGTATGCTGGCGGCGGCGCGCACGCGTCGAGCATGCTCTCCTCTCGTCTCCTCTCGTCGATTTTTTTCACCTGGGCGCTGTGACGCATGCTGCGTTTTTTCGATTTCAGAAATATTTGAACAGCAATCACTATTCCCCATAGGACGCAAACCATTTTTTTTTGCGAAATCACACACAGTGCTTAGTAAGCAGGTGATGGATACCGTGGTCGAAAACAGCACGGTCGGCATTTTTTTTTAAAGCCGTCGCTCGAAAACAATACCGAGGTATTTTTCCGGTATTTTCCAAATCGAAGGTCGGTATTTTGTACGGGTATTTTACCGGTATTTACGTAGAGTGTTTGCGAAAAAGTGTGTATTTTTTATTTTTAGGAATTAACTTGTCCAAAATAAACACCGACGGCAAGAGATTGCGGCATATTCTTGAAAAAAGGGGTGAAAAAAAGTGCTACTCTATTAATTGGTAGCAAGCCTCGTCGCGCCACGTTATGTGTAGTTCTTAAAAGTATATTATACATGGAGATGACCAATACACGACAGGGCACTGTTTTTGTTTTTGCTCAATACTTCCCGATCGGTTGAGCTTCCTCAAGTACTACGCGTGCAATACACGATACGGTTATAGTAAATAGTACATTTTTGGTGAACGTGTTTCTGAATGACGGGGGGGGGGGGGGGGTACTTCATTATCATGCATGGCCGTAGTCGTATGACCATAGACCCTCGCATCCCTACAATGCCGGGACGGAGCATGTCGGGTTTTCACCGACCAGGCAGACATTGCTAGCACCAAGCGCGAAGCGCCGTGAGGTGTTGGGCGAGTCGCATGAAGGGTGAGCTGCATCCTACTAAGAACCGCTTGTCAGGCGGACTTGCATATGGATGACACCTTCAATGAGTAAATTTAATATCTGGTGTGGCTACTTCATGAGACAGCAATGGGAGCACTATGTATCTGCCTCATGAATGCCTTACCATATCACACTACGTGATACGATCATTCCCCTTGTGCGGAGTTGAGGTTCCCGACCCCGCACAAATGATCTACTCGACCGCCAGTCTTGGGTAACCGCCAAAAAAAAAAAAAAAAACGGTACGCTGGTTGTCTAGCTCACGCAGTGAGAGGCATGTTTTACAGCGTCGTCGCCAGGCGACGCCAACCCAACCAATTGGGGGTGGGGGGGGGCTTAACCCCCATTATTCGGAATTTTGTTCTTGGGTTGGCTTTAGTTTTCGATGTGTACGTAAATAAGGCCACGGGATCGAAATCACCGGGGGTACGTAGCACTCTTGCTTTCCCCCCCCCAAAAACAGTTTTCGGGTGAGGTATGGAGCTCCTACACTATAATCAAGTGATCACCCTCAGAAAATGGCCTGTATGCAGGTGCACCTCTACCCTTAAGGTAGCATGCGTTCCGCTGGAATGGTGGGTTTGCTACTGTTGAGGCTGTTGGTTTGTAGGATTATTACGGGAGGCCATAGTAAACAGGAACAGGACCTACGGTCCAAAACCAGTATATTTTTACCACCGCTATTCTGGTCCTATTTTCTATGCCCCCCCCCCCGTGGTAGGAGATGGAACATATTCACCGGGTTGGGCGCGCAAGCAACACAAACACATTCTTGGAAGGCATGTTTGTTTCGGGTGATTCAGTGAGTTCCACATCACGTGAAGCACTTCCGAATATACCGCACCACCCCTGTAAGGCATTGCTCCCATACGGCAGATAATTTTACTCTGAACCGGACTTGACTCTCGTGGCGTGGTCTTTCACCGACCCTCCCCCCCTCGCCCGCCCGCGCACAGAGGTTCACAAGCGCCGGCGGCGAGAACGAGTGGGAGACGTTTACGCTTGCGGTACCCGTCGACATGTACAGCAGGTTCGAGCTCATCGCCATATCGGGACCCACGTTCGACAACGTCCCCGACTATCCAGCACTGCGGGTTGTCGACCTCCAAGTAGTTGGCGAGCGTATTGACAATGGCCCAGGATACTTCAACGTAAGACGATAGGGGGGGGGGTGGGCTATCTGCAGCAGTGTCGCGATAACTTTGACCTTGTCGTTTAACGCTGCACGAAATGTAAAACATAGATATGTATATCATCTCGGCCTTAGTCTTTTATTCACAGGGGTGAATGACGCCGCGGCGTGATACTCATCCTGATGGCATCTAGATGGAGACGAACATAGATTCCGGCCTAGATGTAGTTCAAGGGTTCGTTTGTCAGGCCTTCATCAGTATGTTGTGTTATTCGCGTGGTGCCTCAAAACCAATGCAACGGGGTACGGGCCATTGTGCCTTATAGGGTTGGTGCCTTATTTTCTGCGAGCTCCTCACACGCGACGAGGAGCTCAATACCAACCGGTGGGGGTGTTTGGTCACTTGAAGAGCTCAACCGCGGTCAGATAGCACTACGCCTGCAAAACCGTGCAACTCCCACCGTGAGATGAGTCACAGCCGTGTTGCTCGGATAACGTGGTCTTTATGCGCCAACGTGGGGGACTTGCGTCTAGCTCGTTGGCTGAGCAGTCTCAACTCATCCTCATGTTCCTATCTTCGTTCGAAGAAGAGGAAAAATAAGAAAAGGCAACGGGCTGGCTGAGATGCTGGCTGAGAGCTAGTTGAACAATCGGAATGCCTAGGGATATTGAGGCCTTCACCCTCGAGTCGGGGATAGGGGTATATGGTTTCCGACTTTCCTCGATTTCCGTCTTCCAGAATGTATCGCTTGTATCTAGTCGACAGTTCCTCGTGTTTTCAGATTAGTATGGGGCGGCATGCTTTAGAGTGGAAACGGCCTCCCGCTGGCGGTGCTACCTCTCCTCCCCCCGGCGCGGCTTAGCTCTTCTTGTGGCGCTTGGATAACGCGTTTGTGTGTCCCCTCTAACAGATGGTTACGACAATGATGTCCAAGTGGGACGTAATCCCCGACATCATCGGAGACGGAGTGTCGGACCAGGAAGAGATAATGACGGCCATCTGCGAGACGAAGGGCGCCTCTTTCGACGGCACGGACTGCGTCGGAGATCTCGACGATTCCACCGTCTATGTGAGTACCCGGAGCGACGACAGGCACACGCTACGTGTATGATGATAGATGTATAGCGGTAGCACCTCTACTCTTGCCATGTTCGGCTCCTGCCTCACTTTGAGGAGAGCCATCCCGAGCATTGCCCACCTTTTAGGGTTGGCGGCATATCTTCCGAGCTCTTCACATGAGGATCTCAATACTATTAGTGAGTCACCCGCATCATGACTTCGAAGAAGGTAGTTCGCGAAAAACGACCAAAACGTTTGTAGGGACCCACATATACCAGTAATCCAAAACAAATAAACGAGCAAAATTATCATTCTACAAAATAAACGCTACTGCTACTCGAGAAGCTCAACCGGCCAGACAATATGGAGCCTACAATATTCCTACACTATAATCAAGTGAAACGCCTACAGCGGGGTGAGTCCAAAACCGAAAAAAGGAATCGTGAGGGAAAAGTAAGTGTCAGGCTTCACTCACCCCCCGAGATGAACAATCCCATGATCTAATGGCCGCATGTGTCCTTAAGGCAGAGCAGCAGCATATTTGTTTTCGGAGGCTTCTCACATTACTTAAGCATCTCTGTACTAACAGTAAGTCACCCAAGAAAAAGAAACAAAAACTGATTTTGGAGGAAATCTAAAAGTTCAACCAAGCCGATGGACAAAATCCCGTATCAATCAGCCCAAGTATATAAAAAACTGTTTTTGGCTACGTAAAAATAACACTTTTTTTTTTTAAAACAAACATAAGGAGCCCCGTCCCGTATTCATTAACTATTTTCAAGCCAAACATGGCTCATGCTACACCATGGTTTTTTTCGGAGGCTTCTCACTTAAGCATCTCTGGAAGTGGCCACACACCAGAAATCGAACCAATTCATTGGAGGCGTCCGTCCATATATATGCAAGTCCGCCTCACAGGCGGTTCTTAGGAGGATGCAGCTCACCCCCCTCCCCATGCGACTCGCTCAATACCTCACGGCGCTTCACGCTTGGTGCAAGCAATATCTGCCTACAGTATTTGGTGAAATGAAAACCCAACGGGCTCCATCCCGGCACTGCTGTTGGGATGCGAGGGCCTATAGTCATACGTCTACGGCCGTGCACGACATGAGCACCTGCCCCCCCCCCCTCCCGCTTCCTGTCCCTGAAACAGATTGACCTGATACCGGGGAGCTACTTCTTGGACGGGCCGGTTTTCGTCAAGAGCGGCGTAACGATCGAGGGGACAGTGGACGCCGACAGTGGCGGGACGTCCTTCAGGTGAGACGCGTGCTGCTATATACGATAGAGGAGGTAGCCCTTTTTTTGCTGAAATTGATTCTGAATGATCGACGGGGGAAGGTGGAGGGGGGAGGGGGTTCTTGACCCAAAAGCGTCGTGGGACTTTCATTCTTGTGTGTTGGAACATTTTTCATAGTATACCCTAATATTAACGCATGCTACGATAGAGGTGCACCATGACTTTTCTGGGCTCCTAACTTAAGGAGCTCCATACGTCGACGGAAAATGTTTTTTTTTTTCCCGGGAAAATAAAAGTGCTACCCGATCAACAATTCCATGACACTTGAGTCTAGTATGAAAACAAATTCCGCACAAGAATGAAAATCCGACGATTTTGGGTTAAGGAGCCCGATCATTCGGAAAACGTTTCAGCCAAAAAGTGTCACTGGGACTACGACCTCTATCGTAGCACGCCTCTATAGGCAACAATGGGATTGCTCATCGGGCAGGCACGTGGCACTTTTGATGTTCTACCAAAATCCACTTTTCGGTGGGACGCACATATGGAGCTCCCCAAGTGGCCACCCACCCACCCTCAGAAATAATATAAAACAACCATGGGGTGCACCTCTCGCTATCGTTACCATGCGGCCAGGTTGTACGAGGGCGTCAACAACGGAAACACGGCGGAGGATGCGGTGGTGGTCATCGACGGCGTCACGGATGCGACGGCAAGTGTTTTTTCGGGGGGGGGTTTGACCAAACTTCCAACGCGTGCTACGATAGAGATATACCAGGGCCATCCGGGCCGTCTCGTTTTTTTTTTTTTTCTTTTTTTTTTTTTTCGGGGGGGGGGGGGTCGTCCCTTTGACCAAACAGCCCCCAACTTGTATGGGTGACGCCTTATTTTCTGAGTCCGTGCGCGAGACGCCTGAAAAACGTTTGTTTGGCGCACAAGCAACCCAAACAACCATTTTTAACGCGCGCTATGTACAGTAGTGCTAAAAACAACAACCCACCGCGGGGTATATCCTACGTTGCCGACAGGTGCACCAATTGTTGACGCATATGCTACGTAAAGCGGAGAGGAGAGGAGAGAGGTGCACAAATTGTTTTCTGAAGATTCTTCGCTTGAGGAACCTCTACACTATTAACAAGTAAAACAAAACATTGTGAGAAAAACGAAAGCCCACCACCCCGATGACCAATCTCATGGCCGCGTAGACATACAAAAACATCATCTTGCAAAAGCTAAATATCACGTTTCTGACGATTTTGGCTTAAGGAGCCCTGTCCTTCATAACGTTTTGCCTCAGAAGGCAAAAACTAACTGATACCCCTATACTTGGTATACCGTGGGAAAAGTGGTCTATTATTTCAGCGCTGTCGGCTATCTATGGTGTAGGAAAATTGGGAGGTCTGCCGTGGAGTAGCCAGGTATGAATTGGATAGCGAAGCTAGAGCCCAACTAACTCAGTGCTTACGTGTTTCACTAATAACTACGTAGCAAACGTCGATACTACCTAGGCACAAACACACCAGATATCGGGGATGAAGAGGGGGAGGAGGTTGTGTTCTCAAGGCCGGACCAGTCACAATTTACTGTTTGTTGGTGTCTTGAGTTACAGCACGATGTTTGCGAATGTGTGCTAATCAATTTACTACTAAACCCCTTCAGAACTGCACTGTTTTGAAGTAAATGCTTCAGTGTAATTCCAAGTGTTTTGTCCCCACATGGGGACTGCAGTCCTTAAGGCCTAAATGGGTTAAGGATTGCTACGTACGGTGTGGAGGGATTCGCCTTAAATATCCCGAGGCTTTCCTCGTCTAAAGCGTTTTATAGGGGAGCATGCTATTGTAGGCGTAGCTCCAGGAATAAATCTAGGAAGCTTCCTTATAACCCCAAGATCAATTAGCAAACTTAAGCTCAGGAGAAACATAACATGTCGGGGAACACACCTCTACCGTAGCAATCCTTAGCAATGTGTGTTTCTTGCCACTAAGGGTGCTGCCTCTACTGCACGAGTATTGTAGCACGGGTCTAATACACCTACCCCAAACACCTCAAATCTTAGTGCAACCTGATAAATAGTGCCATGGACACACCCACCCTCAGGGTGTCATATTCGAAAATAACTGCAAAGTTTTCGATGGTTGCCATGTACGATAGAAGGGGTATACGATACAGCACTTTTTGAATGACGGGGGCTCCTTATATATAACCCCAACCAAGATCGTCGGAATGCCATCTGAATTTTGGCATTCTGATGATAACCCCAAGATCGAGTCGGAATGACGTCCGAATTTTGGCATTCTGATAACAACCCGAACAAGCTCGTCGGAATCCCATCCGAATTTTGGCATTCTGATAATAACCCCAAGATCGTCGGAATGACGTCCGAATTTTGGCATTCTGATAACAACCTGAACAAGCTCGTCGGGATCCCATCCGAATTTTGGCATTCTGATAATAACCCCACGGTCGTAATTGTAGGGAATGCCATCCGATTTTTAGCATACTGATAATTTTGTAAGCCTAGCCCCATGGGGTTGAGCTCGTCGCGTGTGGCACTTTTCATTTTTCTTTCTCAGGATCGTTTTTCGCGGGTGAGGTGAAGTATGTAGTATACACTCCTCGAGTGAGGGACACAAGATAAAAACGCCTATTCTTTGACATGTATGTGCGGCATGTACAGTATGTGTCAAAACATAATTTGTATTCCCAGTGACATTGGGTATTATTAATAGTTCTGCTCAGTGGAGAGAAACTCTCCCGTTTCGTAGCACGCATCTGTTTGAATACTGCAAAAAGGCTCCTGCAGCTGCTACTACTGCTGTACCTTTAATCTCTCTGCCCCCCCCCCCCTGATCGCAGGGTACTG
The DNA here is from genome assembly GCA_008828725.1 of Saccharina japonica. Classification (NCBI taxonomy): domain Eukaryota; class Phaeophyceae; order Laminariales; family Laminariaceae; genus Saccharina; species Saccharina japonica. The sequence continues at coordinate 151,684 of MEHQ01003292.1, read as the reverse complement.
ATTCTCAAGAGAAGATAGGTTCTAAATAACCCGAATATTAATGTTCATGCTTGTGTATATCGGCAGATGATAAACATCGACATCCAGAGCGAGGTAGAGGCTACAGGGGACATCATCCCCGGCACGCTTGGCAACCTTTGCGTGGACGTCAGGAACTCCCAGGTGTGGTTGACCACCCAAAACGGTTTGGAGAACATCCCCACTTTGTTTCGTGTCGTCTCAAGACGCGTGCTATGATACGATGGAGGCGTTTTTTTCAAGGTCCCTCATCGCTCGAGGAGCTCTACACCAATAGTATACTTGGACTAAGTATCTCATAAAATTGATTTTGGAGGAAGATATAAGTGGCACTAGATCCAATGAACAACCGCATGGGCCTCTTAAAGTATGATACGAAAATATAGCAACGCGGAAGTAAAAAGGGAATCCGAATGAGCTTGGGTACAGTAGCGTCTGCAGCCAAAACGTGCTGCACCTCTCCATGGTAGAGCACGCATCGCCTGGCTACTACTTTTGTACCGGCCTTAATGAACTTTCAGGGCCCGGACAGGGACCGCCGGTGCCTATTACAGGGTGGGCTAATGTAGTAAATAGGACCGACGGTACACACAAAAAACAATATACCACTCTGTCCCGAAATATAAGCACTTTTTTACACTAATATTAAATGAAAATTTGCTTATATTTCGGGACAGAGTGGTATTCACCAATTTTTACCAACCGTAGACGAATGCTACGATAGAGGTGCACCGTGATTTTTCTGCCTTATAAGGGTGGTCACTTGAGGGGCTCAATATACCTCACCCGAAAGCCGATTTTGCAAAAAAAAAAAAAAAGTGCTACCGACCAACAATCCCATGAGCCAGGTATACTATCGAAAACATGGCAATAAAAATATTGAAAGTCCGACGAATTTGGGTTAAGGAGCCCGATCATTCAGAAAAAAAAAAAACAGCCAAAAGTGCTACCTCTATCGTAGCACCCGTCCGTTTTTGGTCCTATTTACTATGGTCCCTCCTATTGGTATCGTGCAGAGATTCTCTTGTTTTGTTCACGAATGCGCCGTAAATATCCTAGGCAGGGTGGTTTTGCTCAGACTGGGCTAATATTGCCGTAATCGCCCAGCAGTTATATACGTCGTTGTTGCGCAGTAGTGTGTGTGTTCGTCGGCGAGAGTGGCCCGCCTCTGCTATACAAAAACGCGACCACACACACGTCTGTCTGCAAATCGATGCGCCGTGTCGTGAATCTTAAGGTAGCGATTACCATTCCGGGGGGGGGGGGGGCAAATAGTAGTCAAAACCCGCGACATGGACCAAAAACAAAAACAGGTGTCCCTCTTTGCTTACAGGCGATACGAAGCCGTTCATGAGTGTACTTGTACTGTACCGGTGCCCCCACATAGTGTTTCCACTATTATCGGATATCCCAGCCAACACTTCAGTGTAAATGCAGCAGAAAATGTGAAGCTTTATACGTTCGTCCTTGTATCGCCGATCGCGCCTGCCGTTTTGCTTGCCTGTGGCCAAGTGCATACCTCGTTTTATAAAATGTTTTATCGTTTCCCGCCACTAAACTAAAGCGTGACACCTGCTACCACGACAGAGGTGGTGCTTTTTGGTCTAAATACTTTATCACTCGCAAGGGGGGGGGGGGGGGGGGGTGGTTCCTTAATTCAACACCAACACAGTCGGCATCAATACTGTTCACAGTTACTCGCTGCATACCTACTGCCTACTGCAGCAGGCGGTAGGGTCGTCCATCCTCCTTTATGTACTTAGTCATTTTTGTTGGGCGAGGCTTAAGAAAGCGAGAGACTTTATCTACTTGAATTAAGTGAGGAACCTTAGAAAAAATTATTAATAGGAGCTGACGTCTACCGCAGCACGTGTTGTCGTCGTCGTCTCCTAACCGGGGTTCCCGTTCGCCTCTTCTTGGGGTGCATTCCTTTCCCAGGACTTGAGTTTCACGCAAATTGTGCCGGGAGGGTGCCGGAGCGGCGCGTTTCACTTCACCGACTCGAGCAACATCACGTGAGCGCCGTAGTGTGTCAACAGGGCGCCTTATGTCTGGCGATGGATGCTGTATTCCGTCGCTTGGTGACTTCTTTACACCTCCGGTCTATCAGCTGTCAAAACAAGCAAAACCCAACTCAGGATAAATAAAATGACGACGACGCATTGTGCACGTGTGAGTTTGTTGCCGTATAAGCTTGAACATCTATAGCAGGTATTGCATAACTTCCGGGATGCACCTGCTCCCCCTTGAACCCTTCTATATACCCACTACCGTGATCATTATCCCACACTACAGTAGTTTTGATGTACGCTGTTCCCAAGGATACGGAGGCGGTACTTTCGAGGGGGTTCAGGGTGCACCACTATGACGGGGAACCATGGTAAATAGGACCTACGGTAAACACAAAAACCCATATAGTTACCTATTTTTACTAACAATATGTGGTCCTCTTTACTATGGTCCCCCGTAATGACAACATCGAGTGGGGACTACGATAGAGGCAGCAATTTTGGGCAAATTTTGTTTCTGAGCGACTTGGCTCCTCAGCCCAAACAAAGTCGTCGGAACGTCCTTCTTGTTTTGCAAGCTGATTTGATGCATGCCAAGGCCATGGGATGTGTCAATCGGGTTGCTCTTTCAAGCATATCAAAATCAGTTTTTGGGTGGGGTATAGAGGGGCTTCAGAAAAAACATGTTGCACCTCTATTGTAGCATGCGTCATGACGAATATCGCACCGACGGAAGAGCCCGATGAATGCGTACCGCGCCCTTCCTCACGCTCCATTACATTCCATGGACCTGCTGTGCCCGGAAGCGCCACCAGTGTGTTTGTCGGGTACAAGAATGCCGAACAACGTATCAAAGCCGCGTCGTCTATTGAGCGTCGTCGCGTCGACGACCGACCGCCCACGTACGTATCACATACTACATGTGTCACGTTTTTGTTGATGCTGCTGTTGTCGGTTTTGTTGTTGTTGCGTTTTCCACAGCTCGTTCGCCATATGGGGCTCCACCTTCGAAACGGGCAACTACATGGAGCTCACCCGCGTAGACGACTTCTATATCAAGGGGTTCCCTGTGAGTAAAAAGCTGCTTCTTATTCTCCAGCGCTGTACGATTTGGAGGGATTTCAAAGCTAGGAATCTGTTTCGATCGGGAAAGCCCCCACCGCTACATGCCTTTCCAGAGGTACCGGTAGTATGTGTAGTACGGTTGAACACTTGTCGGGCCACACATGCGCCAGTCAGGTGAAAATCGGAGCACTCCGTAAATTGTGAATTTTCGTATGCAAACTATAACCGTAATACCTGGCCAACTGGTCAACAGCGACTTCTATGACCAGCCCACTCACCACCCTGCCTATTAATAGCACCTCTGTAGGGGGTATGATTATGAGATGGCATACGTATGGAATAACAATCGAATGTTTGTCCATTACTACAGGCGCTCGAAAAACAGGCTCGGAACACGTCTTTCGTGTTTGTTTTATATAACAAGGGTACATAGGGGTTGATAAAATAAAAATAATAAAGATTTACAATAAGTAAGTATGGAATTAATTAGTTTTGACGCAAGGAGGACACGATGTATTTATTGCTCTCGGTCTGCACACATTGACTACGCGTAACATTGTTTTGCTTTTTTTTTGTTTGCGGCAAACCACGTGCACACATCCCCCCGGCCCGCTGGAACCCCCAGGACATGGACGGACTGCTGATGGACACGTGCAACAACATTGTGTGGGAAGGCTTTGATGACTACAACGTTGCCACCCCCAGGCTCAGCCCGCCCGCCGGGGGCAGCCAAACGGCGAGCGTTGTCGTCACCGGAGACTCCTCCGGCATAGTATTCCAAGACTGCTTCGTAGCCCCCGGTGCAGGTGAGCGAGCTGGGGGTTTTCGCTGTCGGGAGCAATGCCTCACAGGGGTGGTGCCTTATGGGAGCGATGCCTTATAGGCATGGTGCCTTATGGGAGCAATGCCCTGCATGGGTCGGGTGCCTTAAGGGAGAAATGCCTTATAGGGGTGGTGCCTTATGGGAGCAAACGCCTTATTTTCAGAGAAGGTTTTGTTTGCGCAACCCGACCAAACATTCCTTTGCGCCGCTATCAATAGTATCTACATGCCAAGCAGACTCTACAGCAGCAGTAGCGTCGTAAACGTATAATACTCACTTGAGAGTAGAAAGCTCAACCAGTCAGGAAATAACGACTCCGAGGGCAAAAACAAAATAGTACGTACCCCTAGACCGTGGAATTGATCTCACTCAGTCGGGAAGACGGGGTTTCCTAACACGATGTCATGATGCCATACCACGGCGGGGGGGGGGGGGTCCTCGTACGTTTTTTATGAGGCTCTTATCTTCGAGAAGATGTATTCCTCATCCGACACCTAATACCATAGATACAGGGGGACCATATAGTAAGTAGGGGAACGAGCAATCCCACGGTAGGGGTACCACCTATAGACTCAATATTTTCTGACCGGTTGTGCTCCTCACGTGAGTTACCACCGGATACTATTACCATTTTACTGGTTTATTCGTTTTTGGACTACGTACCGCATTGGGAGGTTTGGTCGGGTTGCGCGAACGAAGGTTTCCGAGGTCATGTTTCGGGTGAGATATTGAGCTCCTCAAGTGAGGAGCTCAGAAAATTCTGCTGCACCCCGACCGTGGGATGACTCGGCACCCAATATTCTTCGTAAACTTTGGTGAAATTATATTCGAAGGTTTTTTTGCGTGCACCGTAGGACCAGGTCAAGTCCTATTTACTACTGGTATACGGTTTCCCGGAATATGCCTGGGGAAGAAATGAACGGGCAACCCGCTCAACAATGCTTCCCATTGTCTAGGTATAGGGTAATCATGATTAAAAAAAAAGCACGACGGTAGAAATAAATAAATAATAAAATTCTTGAGAGTGGGTGGATCCTCAGTTGAGGAGGAGTATGCAAATAGTCGGCCAAGAAGTGCAACACCCTTTCTTTGTCGTCGGCCGCGTCTTATTTTTTTCATACCCCAGACCAATTTTTCTCCTTAACAAAAAGATCGAGGAGAGCGTGTGGGTGAAAACACTACTACTGATAGTATGCCGGAAGAGGAGAACGTTTCTGGCAATCGTATATATTATATATTATACATATACTCGTATAGGATTCTTGTTGGTGGATTGAATATTTCAATGGTGAGTCAGGGCCGAGGACTGTGGCTAAGGTTGTCAATGTAATGCCTGCCCTCTACCAACATGTTTTTTCGTTTTTGCTTTATTTTTCGCCGAACGAAACGCCGACATTCTCCAAAAACAGAGCCCCGCATCCTGATGGAATCGTCCATGCCACTAACCCTGGACGGCATCTTGGAGTACGAGGAGGCCGCGAGCGGAGACTGCCTTGTAGGGGTCCCCGGGGTGAGTCCTAGGCGGGAGTATATTTTTGAGATTATTCAGATGTTCTTTTCTGCTGAATTGTCGTGTCTTGTTTGCTTCAACACATGAACTTGGTCCTAAATCGAGAAAATGAACAAGGAAGAAGACAATGTAGAACGCCTACGTGGAATTCCTCTTTATGAAAACAAAAAATCAGAATCAAGTAGGTGAAAATACGGAAAACAAATCTGGAAAAATCATAAACTTGTACGAGTCACTGCCCGTTGCTAGTATTGGTCCTTGGGAGCAGCTTAGTCTTCTGTATTTTCGCAGTGGTCCTGTGCACGCTTAATGTGGCCATCGTGTTCATGCCATGTCCGTCGGCAGCTGTCCAAATTGTCTTGCCCACAGTACTGATCGCTGTAGCGCAGCGCAAAACCCTTGTTACTGAGGAGTAGATTTAGACAACATTGTGGCACGTGGGGGTAACGCACAGCGAGGCAACGACCTGTACGAAACCTGCAACGCTACCGGTGCGTTGGGCGGACGGCGATAGATGGTGCCCAACAGCTGCCCCGTCTTTGAAACGTGCGAACGGAGCCGAGTGGGATCAAAGGCCCCCGACCTTCACCAATAGGGGACCTCGTTCCCAGTGACAGAGGGCTTTGTCATGTCGCAACCCCTTGAATATGGTTTGCGATGCTCTGCCTGGCAGTCTGTTTCGCCGCTCCTATACTGGTGGTCGCATGCAGGCACATGCTCTACCATACAAGACGCGTTGCTACGGTAGAGGTATACCTTATTTTGGTTGAATCGTTTCCTGGACGATCGGGCTCCTTAATCCTAATTCGTCGGACTTTTCATTTTTCGTGACGAATAATGTTTCAGAGTATACTTCGGTCAGGATATTTCGCATCCGGCAGCACTTTTACGGTGAGGTATGACGCTCCTTAAGTGAGGAGCTCGGAAACAACATGGTGCACCTCTATCATAGCATGCGTCACAACCATCGCAGAATATCACAGAGACGCCTATGTAAAACTGTATTCGCTGCTCCGGCTGTCTTGGAAGAAAATGGACTGGAGTGGAACAGGACAAAACCCCGACAAACCATCGACAACACGCACCCTCCACCCTCTGTTTTTCGTGCAACCCTCGTCGCGCAGGGCTCGACGGATGACCTCGTGGTTCAAGTGAACGCCAATGGGCAGACCTTGTCCAAGTCGGGCGACTGCTGGGTGCTCGACTAGACCCGTGTGGCGACCATCTCGAGGGATAAATTCGCCCAAAAGCCTCGCATTCATGGGAAACCCCCGATGTTTCTGGGGCGCGTCGAGGCTTCTTCCGGCCTTTGTATCCGGGCTTTAGTGCAGTGGTCAGTCTTCGGGGAGGCAAACCGCGCTTTCCTATACATGCATGTCACACATAATCCTTGTACACATGGATAGCTCTACGAAGAGTTCTGCGCAAAGGAAGTAGTAGCGCCGGAGCCGTGGACACCCAAAGAGTCCCGTGGGCGATTCGTATATATATACGCCGGCCGGCTTGGTCGTCCTGCGGGGTACGATAGCGAAACGGGAAAAACACAGCCCCCCCCCCCCCCCCCCCCCCCCCCCCCCCTACTCCCGTGGCCTACGTACCGCAGTAACACCCTTGCCACGGCTACCACGGCAAGACCCGAATGCATCATCCCAAGAGCATCCTCCTCCTCCTCTTCGGTTGATGGGCGCTATGCCTCTCAGACGAAACTCACGTTTGAAACGACGTAACAGAAATAAGAAAAAGAAAAAAAGTGTTTTCCCCGATGAACAAGTCCGTCGCCTACTACCGTTGTGGGTGCTGGCCAGACGAGGTATAGCGGGCTGTTTCTTTGGTGTTTGAAGTGCTCCGTGTCATTCAGAAAGTTAGATGAAACCGCTATCGTATATATGGCGTAGCCCGGTAGATTTTGTTTTTTGAAGTTGTTGGTTGGTTTTGTCGGGGGGGTGTTCCTCGTGGGCTGTTCGAGAGAGCTCGTGCGCCGTGGTTTATGTCATGGTGGGTGTCGATTTATGGAAGACCCGCGTTTTGGCTAGCGGCTACATACCCCGTCACCAAAAATAACACGCCGGAGGGCTGACCCCCCCCCCCCCGCGCTTGTGAGCCCTGGACGAGAGAAAAGAGGGCGGACGTTTGTTTTGTGTTTTCGTTCGATGAGGTGTTGTCCTTACGCAACTTGGACGAGGAGTAGAACAGGATTGCTGTTATTAATAGTACTTAGATAGTGGAGTTCACCGTATATTTATAAGAGGGGAGTGGCGATCTTCACTGCGGGCAGCAAGCGAGAAACCTTGCAGATGCTCATCGCTGAACAAATTTTCATCTGACAGCAGCCGTCTTGAGCACCAGCTAAGACGTGCCCTGTAGAATCATGAGGAGACGTATCGTGTCGGAGGACTTGGTAATTTATTTTGGCTTAGTCAGTGCCGGTACGCAACGGATTCGTGGCTTTTCACTGTCTGTTGCCCGTCTGTGAGATACGTGCCACAACGCGGTTAGTTCTCTTGTTTGCCGTTAGAGTGATTCCAAACAACCTTTTTGTTGCAAGTGAGCTGTCCCTGATATGTAAGCTCTGGCACGATAGGGCCTTGCCAACGTGCCTGTGGGGACCCTAGCACATATGGAATTTGTGTTGGTAAGGATATTTAGCTGTAGCAGTAGGCCTGGCTGTACAATACTACCTGGCACATGTTTTGTAATAAAATGCGGCACGCAACATCTTGTCTTCCCCTCCAATCGCCCCCAACAGGTAGCTTGTGGTCGCCCTGTCACAAGAAGGTCGACGCCGTTGCGAGCGCTAGCAGAAGAGGACAAAATTGCGTATACTTCCAATCAAATCGGGCAATAATAGGAAGAAAATGAAAGACACGATCGTGTCCAAGTTAATCGCGCTTGAATGACACACGCACACTTAACCTCTGAACATCGAACGAAATAACACTGCGCGTCTACCGGCATGCGGCGATCAAACTTTACGGGGTTAATCGACACACGCTACGATAGAGGTAGTCACCACATGTTTTTTCTGGGCTTCTCACTTAAGGAGCGTCATACCTCACCGAAAAAAATATTTTGGAGGAAAATATAAGTGCTGCCGGATGAGAAAATCTCATGACCGAAGTAAGTTGAAAATATTTCGTCACGAAAATGAAAGTCCGACGAATTTGGGTTAAGGAGCCCGATCGTTCAGAAAACGATTCAGCCAAAAAGTGCTACCTCTACCGTAGCACGCGTCAATCTTTAATCTGCGGTCGTCGAAGTACGACTATACACGACCACTGACACGCGACGACCTCGCAAGCGTAACCTGGCCGCCACTCTCCGTTCATGCGTTGAGACTATAAGGCAGCACTGTTAATAGGGCCGTTATTATCTGACAGTAAATGTTTCCAAGTTTTCGGGATGCTTCAGTTTTGGATCAAGATATGCAGGCGTTCTGCCACATCTCGTAGCGAATTTTGACGGAGCAGAGGGGAAAGTATCTTAAACTCTTCACATGTTTGGGGGGGGGGGGGGGGCAGGGAAATAATCTTCGTACGTAAAAAAAAGGAAAAGAAAATGCGCGAAAACAAAATCTTCGAAAAATCTGAAAGAAATTAGAGCGTGAGGTCGTTCGATATTAAAGGCTCTCAGTTGACACTTCGCCTATCGGTAGGAGGCAAACGTTACACGGTAGGTGAAGACACATTTTCCCTTATCCAAGAAAAAATAACTTGCTTTCCGTGTGGGTCGGATCGACGGATCGGATCCGCGGATCCGTGCCCTTAAAAATAAAAGTCACGTGTTCGAGCCTCACCTCAAGCATTGCTTCTTCTTTTTTCTCTTGTTTCCCATCGTGTTTATCTTGATTTTAGAGGGTAGTTTGGACCACGTGTATACTTACAAGACAATTTGTATCCTGGTTTTAGAGGGTAGTCCGGAGCATTTGGTTGTCGTTGCCTTCGGTCTGTGTTGCGAATATTATGTGCAAGTCTTGGCACCCATATATGTATTATATGTGTTGTTGTAGGAAGCACCCATCTATCATACCAGCATACGAGTATGCTGGTATGTGTTCTTGTTTTGTTCTTGGCATTTTGCGTGAGGAAAAGTTGTACCTACAGGGCGGAGAAGACGAACGACATAAACAAAGGTACTTACTTGCAGCAGGGGCGGAGAGGGCGGTAGGCGCCAGCTTGCCCACGGCAATAATACCTCCCCTAAACTTCCTGTTGTGCAGTTTGGACATAAACGGCTGAGACTTTGTGACTATATCAAATAATCGATTTATACAGCAACATTAAAATGTCCACATATCTGTTGTGAAGAAGCTCTGCCCCCTGTTTGGCCTACAGGAGTAGAGTACACACCCCTCCCTTGCACAGCGTGGGCGCGAAAAAGCCTTTATGGAGACACTGCACGATGTAGCCAACCCCACAAGGTGTCGACAATCTGTAGATAGATTCAATACGCTGTATGATGTGCTGTGTACATTGATTGCTCAACGCCTCCGCGCAAGTTTTGTTTTTCGCCCACATTGTGGAAGAGGATGGGGTCCTGGTCACATGTGTAGCACCTCGCTCTCTACTACTGTACCGCTTGATTAAATTTAGAGACGCACGTGTGTATGTATAATATGCGCTGGCATGCCAGCTCGAAACAATTGCTCGCATTATGTAGTTGTTGGTGTACTGAACCACAAAACCCGACTCTTGCTGTCAGAATTTATGCACGATCTACTTCCGTCTGAGAGGCTGGGGACTGACGCGCGATTCGTGGGCGGGCGGGAGCAGCGGTGACAAAACATATGGATTTTGTCAGCAACCATAATAATATTACTTTATCAGTAATCTAGCTATAGTAGCTTGAAAAACGTTCAGGCGTAGTCGTTGTTCAAACATAATAACACATTATTTTCTGGGTTGGGCGTGTACTATGGAGATCCTGCACAACCGCTCACAAATGCAGGCGGCCAACTACAGTAGATGATCTACTCTAGATAGATAGATAAATAGATAGATAGATAGATAGATAGATAGATAGATAGATAGATAGATAGATAGATAGATAGATAGATAGATAGATAGATAGATAGATAGATAGATAGATAGATAGATAGATAGATAGATAGATAGATAGATAGATAGATAGATAGATAGATAGATAGATAGATAGATAGATAGATAGATAGATAGATAGATAGATAGATACATAGATAGATAGATAGATAGATAGATAGATAGATAGATAGATAGATACATAGATAGATAGATAGATAGATAGATACATAGATAGATAGATACTGTAGATAGATAGATAGATAGATAGATAGATAGATAGATAGATAGATAGATAGATAGATAGATAGATAAATAGATAGATAGATAGATAGATAGATAGATAAATAGATACTTCGTAGATCGATAGATCATGAGCTGTCCGAGGTGTGGAGTATTGTGTAAGCACAGCGGTGCAGCACAAAGAGAGCACTACTTGAAGATGACGAAAGACGCATGCTACGATAATAGAGGTGCACCACGTTTTTGCCTTCGAAGGGTGGTCACTTGAAGAGCTCTACACCTCATCCCAAAGTGACCATTAAGGGAGAAAAGTAAAAACGCTATCCGATTGAAACTCCCATGGCCGAAGCAAACAAGGAACAATATTGCAACAAAAATAATGATCAAAGTCCGCCGAATTTGGGTTAAGGAGCTCGATCATTCAGAAATAATTTCGCCCAAAAAGTGCTATCTCTATCATCGTAGCACGCATCGAAACGTGAATATCGTGGAAGAACATGCGAAAATAGAAAATTCCAAAACCGACGTCTCACATCGACCCAATTCCCGGGGGTCGTGCTCTCAATCGGAAGGCAAGTAAGGGCACATCAGGCGCACACCAATCGCGTTGTCGGCCGCATTCTTCACGGCGTGCCGGTCATCCTTCAGCATCGCGGGCCTGTTGAAAACCTAGAAAAACGTGCAGCAGAGTGGCAAAAGCGCACTACAATTTGAGCTTGTAGCTATTAACAGCACTCGGCGGAGGTAGGGCTGCGGCTGGAACGCATACGACTGAGAGGCACCGAGAACATAACAGCAGTTGTGTTGTACGTATACACGCATACAACAAAAGGCAGGGGTGCATGTTACCGGTCCCGGGTCGCGAACGTTCTTCGCAAATCCGTACGAATATCTCGGAAAGCTTCCGGCTCATACAGGTTTAGTAACAGCCCCTAGAGAGGATCGACTTCACATATAGCGATATGTCGGGAACCTATATACCGTTTCCAAGCATTATTTTAATGGGCCTCTTCGGGCAGACAAAATAAAACCAAATGAAAAATAGATACGTTATGTTTTTTTCAGTTGCCATACTATTTCTGGTATAATTTATTCCTTTTTATGACTCCCTACGGAAACCAGCCGTGCTACAGTTCTAATGCCTGGATTGCCGTCGAGTGAGTACTTTTGGAGAGCCTAGATGGTGGTTAACATTTGTGGCTTAGCAGGCGTATCGATCAGACGCGTTGCTCATCGCAGAAAGTGCCTCTTACTCGAAAACGAGTCGCCATACCCCTGGTACCCAAGACAAATTTGAACCATGGCAGTTTCTCCGGCTGCTAATATACTGTTTTAACTCCTATTTTCGACGACGATGCCGAGCACTAGTAGGTGAACCTAGACGGGCCGCTAGTCTGACCGTCCGTAGCGTCCTACGTGATCACAGCAGAGTGTAGGTACCAAACAGGAGCGCCGAAACGATCAACGAGTCGTTTTCGAGTAAGAGGCACGTTCCGTGGTGGAACACGCGTCTGATCGATACGCCTCCTGAGACACAAATGTTGACCATGACCTAGGCTCTCCAACACTACTCACGTGAAGGTGATCCGAGCATCAAAACTGTAGCAAAGTTGTTTTCCGTAGGGAGTCATGAAAAGGTAGAAATTATACCAGAAATAGTATGGCAACTGAAAAAAGAAAAAATGATTTATTTCTTCTTCGCTCACATTTTGTTTGCCCGAAGAGGCCCCTTGAGGGGATAGTAGCCATCGATCCCGTAACACAAGTTTTTGCCGTACGTAGTGGTTCTTGGTTGCGGTTCTCAAAATTGCTCATGTTGTGGTAGGTTCGCACTCCAAATCTGCGGTAACAGGTTTCCCTGAAAAAATCAACATCAAACTTGCCGAACAGGTGGTGCGTGGGTGGTGTGTTAAACAACACATACATGCCGGTAAGGATGCAGCAGACGTCATCCACAATTCAACGTCAGTTCGAAATTCGGCATACGTCCGGTACCGCTACTACGAGTAGAAAAGCCCGTAAACGCCACCAAGAGTAGAAAAGAGTGGGTACGAGGATAAATTTCGCGTGGTATGTCCGACCGTCGTACCACCGGCCGGAAATATAAGGTACTCGTTTACTTCATTCCAAAGCCGAAAACATATCTATATATATTTCGACCAGTCAGTGTGGTATGTGCTGAAACTATGGTTGGTTGTGTGTGCACTCGTCTTATCGGGTCCCGCAAATAGTTATTGACAGCTGGTGTTCATACCTCCGGCTGAACCACGACGACAGTGCCGATCGCATGGAAGCGGATGGCCGCCTATGCCATCTCCGCCGGTTCCCACCTACCAGGGCCCGGCTTCTTCTCCTTCCTCGCTCGGCGTTCTGGGCACCTCAGCGGGAAGTAAGGGGCAGACTCGCCAAAGTGGGCTTGCACCGTACGCAATGCCTCGGCGGTGTGTGCATTCCTGTCCTCAAGCGTTCGTTTCCTTCCTTTGTCCGTAGGTAAACACGCCGATTACTATACCGGGTGTGTAGGGCAGTATAACAGTAGCGTGAGCGCAGCCCTGAGCCGCTCAAAACAAAGGCTCCACCGCCCCGGCATTGCATATATATGTACGAAGTATAGGGATACGAGGGTCTATGGTCGTACGACTATGGACATGCATGACGTGCGGCTAATGAGTACCAGGTACAATCCCTTTACGTTTGGTACGGCATGTCCGGCTATCTCGATCAGCCCGTGTTTTACTCCGTCAACGCCAGCCCATCAATCCGCTGATCAGAAGCTAGAATCTGATTGGTTGAAGCATTTGACGGGATTGTTGCTTTCTTTCCCGGGGCGAAACTCGACCCACACGCCACGGCCTCCCCCCACCCCTGCACCAGTGCCGGCACCTGCACCTGTACCTGAACGGCACGTGCGGATTGCTGGGCGAATTGTCGCGCGCCGGTGAGACCTGCTGTAGCTGTTGCAGCGACTGATTCAGCGATGGCGCAGGTTCTGACGTGCGCTGCAGGACCTGCAGCCGCTACTAACTGTACAGCGAGTGCTTCGGAGAGGTGTACCACGTGACGGCACGCACATGGAAACCTGCATCAGGTCGGCTCACGACAAAGGAGGAGGTTGCAAAGCTGGCTGGCAGAAGGGAAGTTACTTCCTGAGCGGGCCTGGAGGCAAATGGTGGCCAGCCGGGATGTATCGTGAAGCGGTTCCGAGCATTCGACGCCTGGAAATGTGGGATGTTTTTTTGCTGGACCCACCGTAACGAAACAGCAGGTTTGCGGGCCGCCCTCGAGACTATCGCTGATGGGGCAGCTCCAGCTCTTGTGGCGTCCGGCAGTCTCGACGAGCGCGTGGCTGCAACTTGCGCATTGTCGCCAGGCCTGCAGAGGCCTTGCCCTAACAGATGACGACCTCTCTCGGCCGGTGGAGAAACGGAAATAACGGCACGAGAAAATGACCGATGCCAAGGTGGACTTGTTGGTGAAGGCCGTTGCACTGCCGATAGCGAAGAGCATGCCGTTCCCCGCGGCCGATGTGGCGGGCTGGAAAAGCGCGGGTTTATTGCTTCACTACTGGACATAGGTCGTGTGTCAGCTCTGCTTTACCACGAAGAACAGACCAATGCCTCCACCTTATAGGGGCGGTGGCCTATTTTTGTTTTTGTTTCAGCTCCTCGCATGGGGGGCTTGATATCTCATACACCCGAAACCTGCGTAACTTCGAAGAAGTTTGTTCGCGCAACCTGTGACCGAGCATTCCAATGCGCTGTCACGGGGGACCATAGTAAACAGAACCTACGGCATACACCAAAACACAGATGTTTCGCTGTTTTTACTGACAATATTTGGTCCTGTTTACTATAGTCCAACTCCGTATTAATCCCTAAACAATGTAACCTATAACCATAATTACGTACTGCTGTAGTACATGTTCTACCCAGTGGAGGAACTCAACCCGTCAGAAAATGTAGAGCCAAAAAGTGATGCTTCTATACGTGGCGTGATGAGTGGACATGCCGTACGTACACGGATATATTCGTATCGTGTTTTGTCGTTCGATGTCATGCTTATCTCTTGGCGTTCTTGAGTCGGGCTGCCGTGCCCGCTAGGAGTGAGTCCATTCAGGAATCACCCCACAGCAATCACGCTCGGCGTAAAACATACCAGATAATTTGAGTGAACGGTGTCCACCACTGCTGTATACGACGAATACTGCGACCAAACAACATGGTGAGTGTAACCTTTACCGAGTGTCTATTAAGAAGAGCGTGCAGTGGGGACGAGTATCAACCATCATATATGCAAGCTCGTGATGGTGTACCTCGCGTATTATAGTAGAGTTACGGTTAGCAGCCTTTGTACTATATTGCGGAAACCGCTTGGACTGCCGGGCTCGTCCTCAACCAGGGCAAACGCTACCCAATACCATGGAAACCTCGTATATTCGTCGTATACCTAGACCATCGGATTGCAGGTTTTCATGTTTTTTCTGGAAGGATGTTTTTTGGATGAGGTATAGAGCTCCTGAGGTCAGGACAACTCTAGAAACTCGTGGGTGCATCCCTACCGCGTGTAGCATGCGTCTTTCTTTCAGTTACGAGCAGCTACTAGTTTTGCATAGCGATTGGAGACACACGCAGACCCTGCACAGTCCCGGGCTGCTGATACAGAGTGGAGCGTTGCGCGTGTCATTTCATCCATGATGGTGTAGTATCACCTGCCTCCAAAGCCCCCCCCCTTCTTAGCAGGATGCAGCTCACCCTCCATGCGACTCGCCCAATACCTCACGGCGTTTCGCGCTTGGTGCAAGCAATGTCTGCCTGGTTGGTGAAAATCCAACGCGCTCCGTCCCGGCATTGTAGGGATGCGAGGGTCTATGGTCATATGACTACGGCCGTGCACAACATGATGAGTACAACCCCCGCAAGCATGTCATTAATGATAGAGTCGAATCAACTCTGTGGCCGTCGCCCTACGAGATGCGCTCGTACTCCAGAGAGTTTGTTATTCGATCTTGCGTAGTAAATCTCAAAAGTAAAGTAAATTAAATTGGCAACCATTATCGACGCACAACCGAAAGCGTTTGTCATGAATAAACCGAAGCCTGGTTTCGAAAGACCTCCCACCAAATCCAGCACCAACCCGGAGAAGCCGCCAAAGACACAACACTACCGCAACTCCGAGAGACCCCACAACAAAGCCACAAAATGGGACCCCACACTAAACAAATGCGCCACCTGAATCTGCCGCAAAAACGGCCATGCATCTCACACTCTGCATGGTATGCATACTACTATCAACATCTACATCACGTCGCACGCAGGCACTATTTATTTGACAACACAGACAGGCTGAAGCAAAACTCTGGTGCATCAAATTACAACGTATACCTATTACTCCATCGGTAAAACACACCCAAACACGGCACTGTATAAACGACTCCTCAACCAATTAAAAACGTGTCACTTTCGTGACGAGTGTGCTATACCTTGCACGCGCGCTCGGTCTAATCGGAGGAGGAATCAGCCTAACCTTAGCGACCTCGAAAAACGGCAGGTGAAAATGACGGTCTAAAAAACTTCGTCTCATAACAATCCTATAAATAGCTGTTCGACCGCTTGGCTGTCACAGCACAATCTAACTCCAATCAACGCCTCCCAATATTTCTACAGAAAAAACAATCCAAATATAATCAACGCCCTCCAATACTTCTACAGAAGAAGTGTCCATCATTGGTGGGAGCAATCACAGCCGTTACAACTACAAAAAACGGTAGGTCAAATAACGGTAGAGGTAAAAAACCCGGTAAAACCATGGTCCCGCCGCCCTATTGATACTTGGTTGGCCGCTTGGCTGCCACGACACGATGTATATCTACTTCGAAGTATCTACCTAACGCCTACAAAAGTTTCACCTAAAATGTCCCTCTTGGTCGGAGAAATAATAGCCGTTGTGGCGGTACGTCAACTAAAGGTACGGTAAAAAAAAAGGGAAAAACATCGTCCAAACAATATCTGCTCAATCGCGTGGCTGTCACAAGGCCCACAATCTACATATAACTAACGCTCACCGAATTGCGACAGAACTGAATGTCCCTCGTGGGTGGGAGAAATCACAGCCGTTTCTACGCCAAACAAAAAACGGTACGTCCTAAAACGGCACATCAAACAACGGCGAAGCGAGCGCCCCGCCAGCCTATTGATACTAGTTCGACCGCTTGGATGTCACGACGCAATCTACAGTACACCTAACTCCACGCCTAAAAATAAGGTACTTCAAATAACGGTACCTAAACAAACGGCAAACCCGTCGTCCCGCCAGCCTATTGGTACGTGTTGGACCTCTTGGCTGCCATGGCACGATCTATATCTAGCTACAGTAGAACGCCAACAAGGGTTCCACAGAAAAGATCCTCGTGGGAGGGAGGACTCACAGCCATTACGAATAAAGGTGCGGCAAAAAACGGTAAAAACATGTCCAAACAGCCCATCGATATACTTTGAAAGTATGTTCGATCGCTAGGCTGTCACACGGTCCAGTCTATTCCTAACTAACGCCAAAAAACTTTCCACAGAAATTTCCCTCTTGGGTGGGAGGAATCGCAGACGCGTTACCACGCCCAAAAAACGGTACGTCAAATAACGGTACGCCAAAAAAACGGTACTTTTTAAAAAACATGGTACGTCAAAAAATGGTACACCAAACAATTGTACGTAACAAAAAAAAACGGCAAAACCTTTTTCCCGCCGGCCTGTTAAAACTTGTTTGACTACTTGGCTGTCGCGGCACAATCTCCGTCTACCTAACGCGCATACAATTTTCACAGAAAACGTCTCTCGTGGGTGGGAAAAACGACAGCCATTAGGACGCAAAATAACGGTACGTAAAATAACTGTACGTAAAATCAAGCTAAAACCGATTTGCAATCACCCTATTGATAGATACAGTATTCGACAGCCTGGCTGTCACAGCATGGCCTATAACATCTAACTATCGCCCACAATAGTCCCTCTTGGTTGGGAGGAATCAGAGCCGTTGCGACTCCACAAAACGGTACGGCAAAAGACGGTAAGCACATCGTCCCACTAGCCTACTAATAGCTGTTCGACCGCTTGACTGTACCGGTACAATATATATCTACCCAACGCCCACAATGTTTCCACATAATCGCCCTCTTGAGTGGGAGGAATCGGCCGTTCCGTCGACGCCAAAAAGCGGTACGTCAACGAACGGTGCGGTACAAAAAGCGGTAAAAACGTCGCCCCACCACAGCTGGTTATCAGCTGTTCGGCTGCTTGGTTGTCACGGCGATATGTATCTAAAAACCTATCACGATACTTTAACAAGCAACATCCCTCTTGATACATAGAAGGAATCAATGGAGCAAAGAGGGGTGAAAACATCGCCCCCCCCACGAGATGACCAAAACATTATCTGCTCTTTTTGGTTGTAACTGCTGCCCAATCTTTATTCACGTAACAAAAAAACTCTCACGGTATACGTCACATGACCCACTCGTCTTGTTAGCAGAAATCGATCGTTGCGAAGGACAAATGCGATAAAAAAACGTCGCCCCAAGAGCGTACTACAGTAAGTAAAAACGTGTATGACTGCTTGGTTGGAGCAGCACAACCCATACGTCTAACAACCGCCCACAATGTATCGACTAACACACCCCTTTCGATCTGAAGGACCACGAAAAAAGGAAACAACAAAATGACACTCAGCACGAAGAAACGGTTGCTGAATATTGACGGAGCTGTGGCTCTCGAGAGGAGAACATCCCGGAGCAAAAACACAACGCTAATCAAGAAATGTACAGTAAAGTACAGTAGATCGTCTTCTCCTAGTTGGAAAAACCTCTACAAAAAAACAAACCAGGTATTTAGTTTTGTGCCTCACCCCCCACGCGTAAATCTGCCACGTTTATGTGCTTGCCTTCCGCCGATGGCTGGCAGTGACTAAGCCCAAAATAAAGTAAAACAAAGTGCACCGAAATGTGCAAACTGCGTGAATGACACTCTCTTCGTGCCATTATTGCATATGTATATACCAGGTATATACATATATACATTACACTGGGTTACTCCCTCGTAAGTTGCTCCGGTTCTCGTGTTGGATGGTCATCTTGTCCTTCGGTTTGTGCTGGTGGTGGGCCGAACCTACAAGGGTCGTCGTTGTTCTTGTTCTTGTCGTCGCAGTGGCCGCTGTGGTCGTCGTTGATGCCGGGTGCTCCTGGGCGGCGGAAACGGCGAGCTGACGGCGCTCCCTGCGATCGCCACCCCCGTCGCCTCCTCCTTCGCACAGGTTGATGACCGTGAAGCTGTTTGGCGTTTAGGTTTATTCCGTGATCCAGATGTACACAGAGGGGGGGAAATAGAACAAGAGAAACGGGTAGCAAGGAGGACGACAAATCAGCAGCAACAACAACAACAACAACAACAACAACAACAACGAGGGCTAATACAGCGAAGTGGGATTATTGGAAGTTACCAACACCTCGGACATACTCCATCGATTCCCGCTTCATGACCTATAGATCCTTCGCTCCGCCACAATAAGACGAGATTTTAGCCTAGCATCTTGATCATAAATGAGATATTGATCATAAATGAGATAACACATAGCCTAACATGCGATATTAGCCTAACATATCATTTCAGGTTTTTTACGACAAGGGGGCGATACTGTACTGAAGACCATAACATCCGATTGACGCACGACACGAAGTGGGGCGTGGGAGTGTGGAGGGCTTAAGCTTTACGTTTACCCATCCGCCGGAGAATTAAAACAAAAAATCCAATGTCTATACTGAAGTATTTCTCCATTCGTGTAGCGTCATCACCTGTTCCATGGAGTGACGGAGTTACCGTAGCCCACGACAAAGACCGACTTGGCTTTCACATCGCCCCCAAAGGAGAACATCTGGGCTTCGTTTGTCGTGCCCGAGCTGGAATGCACCATCGTAGTAACCTGCAACCAGCAAAAATAGCATTATGACAGGGGGGGGGGGGTTGCTTAGACGCATGCTACAGTAGAGGTGCACCTGCATACAGGGAATTTTCTGAGGTTCCTCACTTAAGGAGCTCTATACTAATAGTAAGTCACCCAAACCAGTTTTTTTTCTGAGGGAAAATAGAAGTTCCAGGTGATTAACAATCCCATGTGGCCTTACGTATAAAATGGAAAATTATTGCCAACACAAAAATGAAATTGAACGATTTCTTGAGGATGAGGAGCCAGCCCGGCATTCAGAAAAAAAAACAAATCAGCCAGAAACAAAAACAGGGCTACCTCTATTGTCGTAGCACCTGTCTTTTTTTCGTTATATCTATACAGGTAATGACATCGTTCATCACGGGCTGCCCTTTCCGTTTGTCCCAATGTCATGGTTTGGATATAAAGAGCTTCTCAAGCGAGGAATGACCCTCAGGGAATACTGGGCGCACGACACATGCTACGACGGTATATAGAGGTGCAACATGTTTTTGCCTTATAAGGGTGGTCACTTGAGGAGTGCCATACACACCTCGCCCGTAAAAGCGCTGCCCGATGAGCAATCCCGTCGCCTACTGCAACCATACAAGGAAACATGTTGCAACACACAAAAACTGAAATTCCGACGATTGTGAGCCACTTGAGGAGCCCCCGCCATTGAGAAAAGGCTTTATTTAGCCGATGCATGCGACGGTAGAGGTGCACCATGATTTTTCTGAGGACGACGGTCACTTGAGGAGCTCTATGTTTCGCCCAAAAAACTGACTTTGGAGGAGAATGAAAGACGTGTGCTACGGTAGAGGTAGCACTTTTTGGCTGAATCGCTTTCTGAACGATCGGGCTCCTTAACCCAAATTCGTCGGACTTTCATTTTTGAGACGAATAGTGTTTCAGAGTACACTTCGGGCATGGGATTTCTCATCCGGGAGCACTTTTATTTTCTTCCAAAACCATTTGTTCGGTGAGGTATGACGCTCCTTAAGTGAAGAGCTTAGAAAAATCATGGTGCACCTCTATCGTAGCACGCGTCCAAAGTGCCAATTGATGACCAAACCCCCGGCCAAATGTGTAAGGTGAACAATTCTGCTAGACAAGTGTGACGTTTCGACGATTTTGGGCTAAGGCGACCGGATCGTTCAGAAAACGGTTCAGCCCAAAAGTGCTACCACGCGTCAGCCCAAACGTGATAAACCTCTATCTATCGTAGCACGCGCTGCACCCCATCGAAACAAGCATGCATCCAGAGAACCGAAAGCGAACGTCGTAAAGAAGGGTTGTGTCTACTGTAGTAGCTTAGTGAAGGGAGATTGAGGTAGGGAAGGATGGAGGTGCGTGCGGACCGGACCGCCTTGCTCGTGGTGCTTGAGGCAGTGGCTCGTACCTCGTTTTCGCCAACCAGCACGATGTCGAACTTCTGCGTCCGGCGGTCTCCGTCTTCAAAAGACGCCTCCATGCCTGACAGCGAGGTCGCCCCGGGAAGGTCGATGGCCATCCAAGAACCAGGTCCCTGGAACCAACGAACAACGTAACGACAGCATCGATTAAAAAAAACAATACCGGTATAACTTAAGCCAAGTGTTCCTATTAAGAACTGCAGTAGTAGGTCCCTGAAAGCAACAACGAACAGCACAGCAGCATCGATTATCAAATATGTGTTGGGTCGGAAGTATTCGTGTTAAGAACCAGGTCCCTGGAAGAACCAAGTCACTGGAAGCAACGAACAACACAACAGCAACGACATAACAACAAACAAACGTTGTTAAGCCGAGAAAGTGTGAAGATCCAGAAGGGGGCTAGACTTCATCTTGCGCGCTGGTTTTCCTTTTTGGTTTTCCTCGTCTTTTTGTGTTGCGAGTTGCTTTGGGATGTTCATGGTTGAGGCCGTCGTCGGATGGCAAACACAACAATCCATACTACTACTGTATTACGGAGGACCATGGGAGGTACATAGTAAGTAAATAGGACCAAACGTTGTTCGCAAAAAATGGAAAACTTATAGCTTTTTGTGGTCCTATTTACTATGGTCTCCCGTGATAGTCCGGTAGGCCTATAGTAGCCTGGAGACCCATCAAGTGTAAAAACAACAAAACTGTATATTCCTGTATGTTCACCAAAATAATATTTGGTCCTAATCTCATACAAGTATATATATACGGTTCACTCACAAACAGCTTCAGAAAGAGAAAGCACGAGTATCTCGATGCGATATACTCGAAGGGTTGGGCTTACCTCTGCTGACCATCTCGTGTTGAGCGAGCCATCGATGAGGTGGTCCACCGGGTTTTGCGGCTGGGTGCTCGGGCCGCCGGTCAGGTACGTGGACAAGATCTGGCGAGCAAGGTTGTGGCGGTTGCGGAAACGGTTGTGTTAGGGTTAACGTTCAGGTTTGCGGCAAGTGTTACGGTTGATATTACAGTTGCGGATACATTTACGGCTACGGTTGGTGCGATTATGGTAACGCTACGGTTACGGTTACGGTTACGGTTACGGTTACGGTTACGGTTATGGTTGCGGTTACGGTTACGGTTACAGTTACACGGTTTTCTTGTCGGTTACCGTTGCGGGTGCGGTAAAAGGTTGCGGTTGGGGTTACGGTTACTCCCGAGGTAAGGCTGGTATGGAGTTTCCGTTCCGGTTGTTGCGGTTTCGGTGACGGTTGTTGCGGTTGTCGTTACGGTTTGGGGTTATGGATATATATACGGTTACCGGTCGCCAATACCATTGTCGTTTCGGTTTGCATTATAGATCGTTGCGACTGGGGCCACGGTACATGGTACGGTGGCTGTCAAGGCTATGGTTACGGTTACAGTTACTACGGGTTGCGACCACGATTACAGCGGTTGTGGTTGCGGGTAACGTTGATGTTGGGGTTACTGCATTACGTAGCAGTAGCAAGGCGAGCGGAGCTCTTCTCACCTGAACAGGCCTGCAACCGGTGCTCGAAGACGAGTCCCGCTCCCAGTCGTCTCCCTTTCCTCCCCCTTCGGTTCCTTCCCCTTGTCCTTGGCCCAGCAGCCCCACTTCGCCGAGTTCGCTTCCGCCGCCATCCTCACCATCCCTCTCGTCGTCTCCCTCTAAGTCCTCATCTCCGTAAGCGTCTCCATCATTCTCTTCGTTCTCACCGGCTGCGTTTTCCTCGGCATCTTCACGCGAGTCCTCATCTCTGTCTTTGTCGCCTGAGTCTCCACCTGTTGTTATCAGCGTCGTCGTTTATCGGCCCATGGGGGGGGTGGGGGTGGGGGTGGTCAAGCGCAAGAGGACACCTATAGTAAAATTTCGGCTGCAGCTGTTTTTTTTGTTTCCTCCAGGTTGGGTGATATTGCTTGACAATAATTGTATTTGCTTTTTTTTTCACGTGCTTTTCGTGTACTTCCGGGTGGGCATATCATAACCTATACAAGTATATACGGCCACCAGACCCTCCTCCCTTTATGACGCATGCTTCACGGTATAGGGGTTTGCACCAATTTGTCAAAGACTCCTTCGTTACCTCGCTCGAGCAAGAACTCTGCTCTCTCGCGCAAACATATTGGACTCCAAGAGATCTCGAACATAGACCACTGGACTAAACCTCTTGGGGGACTCAGATGGGAGAACTGACACGATAAATAGAGACGGATAAAGCATCGACCATTTGCGCATTTGTACGGTTGGGGGGGGGGGGATTCTACAATTTTATGTCCCAGTGACAGCGAAAAGACTCCTGCGGCACAAACGTAACAACATGGTCCTTCCTACCCGTGTACGGCTTGCTGGGCGCTGACAATTATCGTGGGTGGCTGACAATATCAACGTTATCGTGGGTTTCTAGTCGCCATCTGGTCCCAAAGGGTGTTGAAGTTGAAGTTGAAGGTGACAACCCCCTGGTTACCAGTCAACAACAAATAATAACGATGTACAAAACCACAATATGGAACTCCAACGATGTTGGGTTGTATAATAAGTCCCTCAGCTGGATGAGGAGCCCTCTTTCAGTCGAAAACTCATTTAGCCAAACACTGTTATATGTATACGTACGGCCTCCACCGTACAGTAAAGTCAGTGCTTCCATAAAAGGCACGAGTTTCTTTTTTTGTGTGTCACCTTCTTTGGCTTCGTCGTCCCCCGACTCGAGGCCTTCACCCCCCTGCACAGACGAGCACGGCTTGTCCCAAGTAGCTTCCACTTCGTCGTCCCTTTCGAAGGACAAGCATGAACAGGCGGCACGGAAGAAGGAGGCAGGTAAGGCACACAGCGGGAACGGCGCAGGTATATGCTGTGCCTCGGACGCGCCAATTCAGAAACCCCTACCACTGCTGAAAACTCAGGTCGTTATATTAGTTATGAGTTTCACCCACCCATACCCCCTCAACACTTGAAGCGTGGAGGCGATATACGGGTGTATGTTGCCCTCATTCTTGTTAACATGTTTGTCATCCAACAATGTACAGCGCGAGCATCAAAGTCGACTCCTAGAGAAAAATACAAGGCACACAAATAGGCAAGATCGCCCCAACTCCGACATCTATACCGCTGAACTCAGCAGGAGCCCGGGGTGCAGCATCGCTGCGCACCGGGCTAGATAGGTGGACTCGCACAAGCGCACACAGGTAGTAAAAGACAGAGTGGTATTATGTGCTGATATCCCCTTTGCATCCCAGCCGGTATTCATACCGCATGCATGCCTACATGCCAGTAGGGAACCCGCTAGGAAATTATTTTAGGATGGCCCAGACGCCACTTAAAAAAAAATCAAGGGAAAAATAAAAATGGGGAAAACCCTACGCGCGTAGTCGAATTGAATTACGTACCTACTTTCAGCTTTAACATTGATGTGCTCCACCTGCGGACATCCCCTTGCTCCGAGCCTTATTTCGCATCACATGCATATCTACTGTAAATACTATGCGTTGTGTTCGGGTAGGACATACACAACCATAACAAAAAAAAGACTGCAGTGATAACTCACCCCACCACGTGACAAACGCCGTCGCTGCAAGTGTTGCCGCAGATCACGCCCTGAGGAAGCTGGCGCGCCACGATAACGCCTGTTCCGGTGTTGGTAAACTTGTTCCCATACACCTGTGAGATCCGGGTGTATATATAGGGTGCGAAAATGGTTCACGACAAATGATCCGTTGAGCGGGGAGAGGGGGCGGGGGGTTACTCATTTTTGTTGCTTTTGCCTTCGTGATTTCACCGCTTACCACACGTGTATCTCTTTCGAGACGGAACTCCGTTCGTACTCCTGATAGAGACGTTTCCAACGTTTGGGCGCTCAATGCGAGGCGTTTTTTTACGAAGAAGAAATGAACAACACGCGCAACAGACGAAACGTAATATGAAAAAAACAGCGAACATAAAAAATACAGCCACCATTATATCTACAGTAGCACGAACAGACTCTCGTGCTACTCGTACGATAGAGGTAGTCCCAGTGACACTTTAGTCCCAGTGACACTTTTTGGCTAAAACGTGTTCTGAACGATCGGGCTCCTTAACCCCAAACCGTCCGACTTTCATTCTTGTGTTCCGAGGATCGTTTTATTGCATATTTTTACCGTAGGCCAGGGGATTGTTGACCGGATATCAATAGCACTTTTGTTTTCCTCTCGAAAATCAGTTTTTGACTACTGCAGGTATAGAGGTCCTCAATTGACCACCCTCATAAAATGGCCTGTACGCAGGTGTGCACCTCTATCGTGGCATGCGTCAACACCACCAACGCGACCAACACCACCAACACCACCAACACCACCAACACCACCAACACACCAGCAAGAATGTTTGTACCATAACACCCCCGGCCGACTCACATCGCAGTGCTGACCATAGGTGTTCCCGTCAACTTCCCAGCCTCCCAAGCGAATGCCCGCTCCGATACAGTTCTCTCCGGAGTTGTACCTGAGAAAGCCCGCCACAGGAAACAGACGGGTCGACGGAAGCGCAGTTTAGGTATGTGTTACGATGGCCATGTTAGATAGACGCCCGACAAAATTGTGCAGTGTGAACATTATGCTGCGTTCTAATGTCGAGCACACGTATAATATTAGATGCATTGGGAAACACGACAATTGAAAATAGAAATGTTGACAGCTCCTCCTACGTGTTCATTGCGATTTTTTTTTTACGGCTCCTTCCTCCTAGTTATTCATGCATTGGGATTTATTTGCCTTTCTACCTACTGTACATACCCTCCACATACAGCTGGGTTATGTGAGGCAAATGAAACGTTTTCCTATCATCCCCCCCGTTTTTCCTACTTTCTTATTCAAGTAACAACCATACTACAGCAGTACCGCACCTGAAAGTGTTGTCGTCGCCCCTGGAGCTGTAGCACCCCGAGTTCTCGTCCAGCTGCTCTCGGCACTCGTTGTACTCGACGATGTTGCCGTAAGCCCCCTCCTTGACGTCCACGCATTCGTTGCCGTTCGGCGTCATGACGTTACCGCTCACCATGTTGTTCGCGGTCAGGTCCGGCCCGTCCGTCCACTGTTTATATGTTGGAGCAGCGGATACAAACAGAGTTTGCGCGGCAGTTGGGAGGTTAATTAGGTACAATGACTGGGGGTTAGGGTTATAACCCGTTATGGTTGGGGATATAATGCCTCTTGATTCGACTTTTTCGGGAGTATGTGGAAGGGGCACGTGGTGCGATGTGTGCCAGGGACAAGCTATTGCGTGCTGGGGGGGGCGTACTCATGTGTTGCTTGCCTTATTGGTAGTCATTCGGCCATTGTCCATACATCCCTTTCGAGAAGAAGGGGGGGGGGGGTGTCATCATGTCGTGCACGGCCGTAGTCGTATGACAATAGCCGAAGGGTTTAAGAGTACGAAGAAGGTAGAGGAGCATGTGCAGTATTTACAGAAATAAACACAAGATATACTTCGTACGAGGTATGATATTTAACAGTACACAATGCGCATGGTGTATTTGTTTAGCTCTGTTCGACCGTTCCACCAAAAACGCACACAAGTGGGTGATATCGACAGGTATTCTACTGCACGACGAGTTCCTGTACGCGATTAGCGAGAGTCACACTCTCTCAAAGGTACTCTTTGTGGTATACCTACCGCACTGCTGTGCCAGGTAACCATTATCTAAAAATATGTGGGTGTGATTAAAAGTCCAACATTTTCATATGTGTTCGTTTTACGCTGTGGGGGTATAGCTCAGTGGTTAGAGTGTTCGCTTTGCATGCGAAATGTCGGGGGTTCAAATCCCCCTTCCTCCACGTTTTTTTTTTTTTTTTTTTTTTTTTTATTATTTGTTTTGTTGATGCGGTATATTTTTTACGTGAGATTTTTTGTCACGAATCGCGTTTTTCTCTTCTTTTTTTTGCGATAAGAATTAACGTAACCTTCTTGCGTGGCGCACCTGCTTGCTAGAGGTTCCCATGTAGACCGCCTCCCCGTTTTTGCCGCCGTTGTCGTATTCATAGTCGAAGATGCCGCAGTTGGTGATCACGTTGTCCGTTACGAAAGAGTTGGTCACGAAGTGCCTCAGGCGTACGCATTCTCCCCTGCACAGAGAGAGACGAAAAGCAAAGAAGAAGCATAGAAAAAGAAAAACAGTACGAGTAGGCAACGAACAATGTAACGGGGCAAATTAGCAAAATGCGTGACGAAGCAGAGAGAGAGGTAAAGACGCAAACGAATAACACCACAGCAACGACAGCAAGAGCGAGCACGTGACCACCACCAACAATAACAACAGACAACAACTGCAACTACAACTACAATAACAACTTCGAGCAACACCAACGACGGCAACGACAACAACAACAAGACGTACCCATACGTACAATGTGTGAATGTATGAGGTGTATGACCGGTATGACACAGATATGCTGTTCCCATGAACCCGACATAATGGTATCGTTTACACGTACATCTGCTCTGTAAAAACAGGCTGTGGTCCGCATGCTTGCTTCTTCCTAAAAACGTAAAAACCCTGCTGGGGCTTCACGAGGAAAAAACGTCAAAAACGACAGGGCTCGCCACAGGCCACATCCGACCCGCAGGTCGGATCAGGAGCTGGTCAAAATATCACGCGTCGAGTCGGGTCGGGGGGGGCTATGCGGGCGGTTATCAAAACATCATGTACCAAGTATACTCGTAGATCGGGTCAGGTCGTCCTGAGCCGATCCGATCCGACCCGACCCAACTCGCGAGGTTCGACCTGACCCGTAAAAAATCCTGAAAATAACCACCCCGTGCCTTGCCGTGCATGTAACTACTGTACAGTATCACAACATCGGCTGCACGAAGCGCCCTGTCATGGGTGATAGAGGTCACATAGGTCATGGGCTGCTACTTGGGGTAGGAGATACGTCCTATTGCAGTGCAGCGCAAACGGAGATGCTAGACAAACGCTCATCATGAGTATATGTATTGCTGCCCACCATTCCTACATAGTAGGCGAGTGATACCGCACGACAACAAAATAGGTTGTGTTTTACGTACAGGCCACTAACTCATACCTGGGCCCGAAAAGCCCTGTGTTGTCGTTCACATCAGGTGCAGTGTTGAACTGTAGGACGCGACGTACAGCAGTACGTAGCCACTGTATGCACGAGTAAACCAACAGCGAGCGCGCGAGCAAGAAGGGAAACAGGACAGGAAACGCTCCAAAACAGATACGATACAATGTACGCTAAACACCACAGCAGTATCAATACGAGTACTGTTACTACAGTACCAAACATCTGCATCAACACACACGTACACTGTACATATTCATACATACATCGCACACAAGCTCACCCGCAATTCTGGACGGTCAGGCCCCGCATGCTGAACCCGATGATCGAAGCGAGCGCCTCCCCTCCGGAGAACGAAACGGCCTTGGGGTCCCCCTGCCCCCACACGTACACGCCCTTGCCGACGTACGAATCTCTTTTGTCGTCCGAGGACATCTCTCCGTCGACCGTGAACCCCTCGAGGTGGACCCAGGAGTGCAGAACGGTGACCACTTTGTCGTCTTTCGCGCCGCTGATGATGGCGCCGGCACCTCCCCGAATGGTGATGGGGTTCCTCTCCTCTCCGTCTTTGGTGGTGACGATCGGCGTGGTGTAGACGCCGTCGGCGAGGGATACGGTGTCGCCCGGGCCGGCGCGGTCCATGGCTTCTTGGATGGAGTAGGGGGACCCGTCCGGGGACACGGCGTACTCCTCGGCAGCTACCAAGGAGGTGGGGCAGCCTAGGAGGAGCAGACCCGCTAGCATAATTAACGACGGCATCTTGGTCATCGTCGTCGTGATGGCCCCCTCTCTCTCTTCTGTCGTATTTTCCTCTGTCCCTGCTGGCCGCGCGTCAGTAGTATAAATGAGAAGAGTAGGGGGGGGGTACAAGGGGTAAACAGAAAGGCCATGCGACGTACTATTCCTGAAGTAAGGTAAAACCGAGTATCAAATCAATGCTATACGAGTATATACTACAGTACGTCGTATACCTGGTACCGGGGTACTGTACGTAAACAAATGGGTTAATTTGTGTTGTGCGTTCATGTTGTATCTGCCTCACAACGCGTAAAAAGAGAGTACGGCATAGATACTCGTGCTGCTTTGCTGCTCGTAGAGCCAGTATCACACGTACGGATACTGGGTGTCCGAGCTACCGACTACACGAGGAAAAAACGGCTCCATGCAATACGATGATGAACGCACACATACATGCCCAACACAAAACAAACACAGCGCGCAAAGAAATGCTGTGACGATGATCGTGCGACCATGACCCTCCAGCAAAAAGCAACACAAATCGCAGTCGATGGTGCTGGGTTGCAGCAAGGGTCATTATGTCACAGAGTACAAGTACATAATCACCACAACAACATTGTACGAGTAGAAGACCCCGGGGCGGAGGCAGTAACGGTACCCCCCCACACAGCAGCAGCATCAACAAACAGCAGTCGTTTGATGGTTGCCAAATCATGAAACTATACTATACTGTACTCGTAGCACATACATCCCTTCGCTTCCCATGTTGACCACGCTCACCTTTACCGTGTACGAGTATTATAGGAGGTCCTTTGGTTGACGCTCACGCACTTGGTTTCTCGATCGAACAACAGCAGCGGCAGAGTACTCGTATAGTAGTACTTCCGATGGGAAAGGCAGACCGCCCGTTCTCGTCCTCCGGCCAGCAGCTTGTTGTTGTCGTGTTGCTTCTTGAGGGTGTGATCACACCACGGAGCCGAAACAGCTTCGATAAGGCAGACCTCGCGCAGCACAGCAGAAGGGGACCCGCGGTGGTTGTGTTGAAAGGCGACGGAAGGCTTAGCCAGGAAACTGGGAAGTGGAGGGCAGGAAGATGAAGTGTGACAGTGTGGGGGGCGGGGGGCAAGCCATATGTCTCATGCCATATACTGGTAAGCCGAGACCCCAGGGTGACAGGTGGTAACAAACATGTCACAGCACGGGTACCTACCAGAATTTAATCGCAAAAAAATCAACTTTTTTATTATTTTATTTCGTTCTCGTCATCGTCGGGAGAATTATTTGGCGTTTGTGTGACCCTGGGTGCACGGATTTTTTTCGACCCTGTCAATCTGCAAACGTATGCGGGAAGATTACTCGTACCCCTCTGTCCATAAATATAAGCACCTTTTCATTTAATATTAATGTACAAACGGTGCTTATATTTGTTTTACGTAGTTTTTGTTCATGCCATTCATGACCCTTGGATCAAGATGACCGGATTTTGATTGGCTTGTGGCTTGTCGTCCAAAAAGATAGCCCGACCTTTGAGACTTTCATACGTACAAAGCCGCAAATCCCCGAGATATTTGAGATTTTCGAGGGCCCATCTGTGTGCGGTGTGCGGTGCTGGCAGCTTTCGTATATGTTGGCGGTTGGTATGATGTGATGATGAAGCATGAACGATGATATCGACTTGGCACACGCGTCGCCCTCCTGTCGTTGTTGTAGGCCCTGATGTATGTAGTAGAGGCTGGGGTTCAGACGGGGGTGTTTGGGTGCCTTGGCCGTCATACTCACTCGTAGTCCGTGGAAGTCTTGGGGTTGTCAAAATGCTGTAAAATTCAGACTTTTGGGACGAGGAAAGGAGGAGGAGGAGAAAAAAAAGGAGGAGAAGGAAGAGGAAGAGGAAAGGATGGGATTATTGTTGTGGAGGCAGTGCTGCTGTCGAACCTGGGGCTGACGACAGAGGTGTGGGCTTTGGGCCGCATAGCCGGTTTTGGGGGCTTGGGTTTGGCAAAGTACTGCTTGTTGTAGACTATATATATACAGACAGAGGGGTGAAACGGAGGAGGAGGAGGAGGCGGGGAAGGAGGAAGGAGGAGGAGAACGGCTGCGACGCTCCATGATGCTCTCTTCACGAGGAACTCTCTGTGGGATGATGTTTGGCCGCAATCATCAATCGTGCTTGTTCGTGTTTTTTTACACGACGAGAGGACTTGCTTGGTGTCTGTTTTTGGCAATTCGTTTTTTGGTGTTTGCTTGGTGTCTGTTTTTGGCAATTCGTTTTTTGGTGTCGATGGGGTCTCAGATCTTGTAATGCGTGCGTGTGGTCCTCTCTGTGCCTTTGCGCTATCACTGCTGCTGCTGCTGCTGTGTTCGATGCGACGTACGCTTGTTGGGCTTTCTTTTATCAGCATGTACGCCACGACGCTATATGTCTACAGCAACACCTCGGCACGCACGTACGTACTGGTATCAAATATGTACGTACTGCACGTATCGACATGGACGGAAATTTAATATGCGTTCAAAGTCTGATCTTGATACCAAACGTTGTTTATATTCCCGTCTAGAGTGCTACTTTTTTCATCGTACGAGTCGTACGAGTATCATATCGTTTCACATATATATCATGCGCGGAAAAACTTTCTACGCACGTACGTACAGAAGTGGTATCTACGTACGGTATCTGCTTGAAGAAGCGGAACAGAAAAAATATTCAAACGGCGAAAAAAAGATGCGCAAAACAAAACAAACAGCCGCCCCCAAGCAAGAGAAAGCGAGACAGAGACCATGGATGGCCACAATCGACGCAAGGAACGCCCCGCCGTACGTAGACTAGACTAAACCGCCACAGAGGACAGCCAGAGAGCAGACGATACACGAACGGCACGCCGCTAAGTTAAATGCCAGTCGAGATGCAGCTTCCGTCACCGCATCCAATTTTGGAGCCCATGTGGCCGTCCCACAAACCGAATTGAAAGTGCTGCTACTCGTACCCTTTATCATTCAGAAATCGTGTGTTGTAATACATCACTGTGAGACTGTCAGATGACGATGCTCGAGCAGCGTCCATCCGTACTTTGTCGAGCGCAGATCTCGCGCTTCACCTCACAGAGTATTCCGGTGCCATTTTGCAGGAGCAGGGTACTATGGTCGGCGAGCTGTGTGGGCATCTTTTTTTCAGGGTTGGGCGTCGCCTCCCTACCGCAGCAGCTGGAAGGTACATATATATCGTAACGGTGCTGCTGTCGTGCTCTCCACTTCGACCGTTGACTCGTTGCTGTCTGGCATGTACTTGCAGTTTTCACGCGTACACGCGTACATCCTGCGTATGTACGAGTGTGTACCAGGTCAAGTGTACTCCATCCGATCCTCGTTTCTCCTCAAAGAATGGAGCGAAATGGTACTGTACGCTTGCTGTACGTAAAAATATGTTCGTTTTTTTCGTTTTCGTTTTCCCTTGTTTTGGTACGAGTGGCGCTACCGGGCCAGTTATTACCTACTGGCAGTAAAATAGTACCTGGTACCTGGTACTGGTTTTCTAGAAGTACTCATACTGTAGTATACACTGGTCCTGGCAGGAAGTGACAGCCTTCCAGGATATTGGCATATTTCGTACGTCTCACGTTGAAAAAGTGTCTATATACAAAACGGAAGCTGTCGGTTGGTGTTGTACGAGTAGTACAGTATAGTTCTGTTGTAGTCGTTGTTCGATTTCGTGACCAATTATGATTCCCTGCGTAGTGTGGCTTGCGGGCGCGCCCGTCTGGGGCGTCTTGGCCCCGGATTTCGACGTTGTTAATAAATCACAACCGAAATCCGTCGAAACGTGCGGGCGAGAAGAGAGGGACCAGTTGTCACTGCTGCTGTTGCTGTGCAGTATAAACAACTAAGTATGTAACAGCAGCAGCAGCATCCCGTATACACCCACACCACCTACCTGTTATCACAATATTAAGAATACAACTTGTTCACATCTTTGACATTTTCCTGAGTCAATTATTACTAGTAATTGGTGGTAATGAGCCGCGACCTCAAATACCTGCAGCAGTCATATCTGCGATGCATCACGCTGGAAAAATACTTGTGTGCTGAACCAACACGAACGAACATCTACGTATACGTGCTTTGGTTCGTTCTTTTTGGCCCTTTTTGGAGAGAAAAAAACGTCAGCATACAGCAGCAGCAGCAGCACCTGTGCTGGCCGAAGCAACAACAGCAGCGAAACAGCACAGCAGTAGTAGGACACACGAGGCCAGGCTCAGCGTCATTGTAATACGCTCGGCTTGTCGGTCTAACACTTGAACCCTCTGTACTCGTACTCAATTTTTCGTGTGTCCCCTGCTTCCTCAACGCGACACGTACCTCGTTCGTATTGTTATTCGGCATATTATGAAAAAATCTAAACCTGATCCAAAAACCGATATTCTCCTAGCACAAGTGCCACCACTACTACTGCTGTACGGCATCTACAGCAGAGCTTACCAGTCCCCTCATCAGTGGGGGGGTAGGCCTTACAATGCCACCTTCGTCATGTCGTAGGGACAAGGCCCACACGTTGCTTTGGTCGGATATATTTCGCCTACAGGTAGAGTCGGGTTACGTTCGGTAGAACTACGTAAAAAACACAAAACAGCAGTTACGATATTTTACGTTCCGAAAAAAAAA
>MEHQ01003292.1:96520-109154 GCA_008828725.1 Saccharina japonica | reverse complement strand
TTTTTGTTTTTTTTAAATATATTTTTCCCCACTATCGTGATTTAAATCTCGCCTGGGTATATAGTCGTAGAGCGTGAGTTGGCAAGATTCGGCGAGCGTACCAGAGGGTACACGGCTTCGTGTGTTGGAGAGGGCGCATGCGGCGGGAATGAACAAAAACGTCAAAGGCCTGAACTCCAGGGATGGATCGTAAATGTCCCCGTACGACGTCGTGATGAAAAACAACACCGCTTGCTATTATAGCAATATGATAGAGAGCGAGATTGGTAAGAATCGGCGAGGGTACCAGGGGGGGCATACCGCATAACACGCAACACGCCAAATCTTAGAGGGGTTGTGTGTGGGTGCATTTAATTACTT
This sequence comes from Saccharina japonica, assembly GCA_008828725.1. Lineage (NCBI taxonomy): Eukaryota > Phaeophyceae > Laminariales > Laminariaceae > Saccharina > Saccharina japonica. The sequence goes on along the minus strand of MEHQ01003292.1, from coordinate 108,794 downwards.
TAGCTAATGGAGGGAGAACAACATGAGGAGAATAGTGTGGATGGGGGTGGATGAAAAGGATGTATTAAACCACTTGAGCTAGTGTAGTGTGGTTCAATGAGGCGTGCTACGATACAGGTGGAGGTATACCTTTTTTTGGCTGAAACGTGTTCTGAACGAAGGGGCGCTCCTTAACCCATGCAGAACTGAAAAAAAAATGTCCTACACTAATTCCAAGTAGTTTGTGCCCAAATTCGTGGGACCAGCTCTTAAGGGGACAACCCCTTTAGGACTGCAGTCCCGATGTGAGGGAAAAACACTTGGAATTAGACTGAAATAGTTAGTTCTGGACAGTGTAGTTCTAAAAGGGACGCATGCTACGATAGAGGTGCACCATGTTTTTTTCTGAGCTCCTCACTTAAGGAGCGTCATACCTCACCGAAAAAAATGATTTGGGAGGAAAATAAAAGTGCTGCCGGATGCGAAATCTCATGACCGACGTATACTCTGAAACATTATTTGTCACAAAAATGAAAGTCCGACGAATTTGGGTTAAGGAGCCCGATCGTTCCGAAAACGATTCAGCCAAAAAGTGCTACCTCTACCGTAGCACGCGTCTAGACTACTATTACGGAGGACCATAGAAAATAGGACTACATTTTGTTAGCAAAAATGGGTATTTATATGGTTTTTTGTGTGAACCGTAGGTCCTATTTACTACATTAGCCCACCCCGTAATATTATAACGACAGGGTTGCTCCCGTTACCGTATTAATAAGCCACACAGCACGTCCAATGAAGCGGTGCAATTTTATCCTGATACTTAGTTCGCAGCATGCTGACAAAGGTCAGATGTGGGGCCATCGAGAATTACATCGATCCAGTTTCGCGATGTGTGCAGAATGCTCAACTGGCGCATTATTTCTGTCGGTTTTTTATATCCAAAGGGCTATATGGATCAGCGAGTCTCCCGGGCTACAGAAACAAAGTAAAAAATACGTTCTGTCAAAGCAATTCTGACGCGTGCTACGATAGCGATAGCAACTTTTTGGCTGAAATTATTTCTGAATGATAATAATGCTCCTTAACCCAAAGTCGTCGGACTTTGATCATTATTTTTTGTTGCAATATTGTTCCTCGTTTGCTTCGGCCATGGGATTTTCAACCGGATAGCACTTTTAATTTCCTCCCTTAATGATCACTTGGGGGGGATGTGTAGAGCTCTTCAAGTAACCACCCTTCCAAGGCAAAACCATGGTGCACCTCTATCGTAGCATGCGCATTCTGGCAAAATGTAAAACCACTGTTAGCGCACAAATATTAGTTGTAGGTACAATCCTCATTTTTTTTTTTTTTTTTCCATTCCATTTATTATCTTCGCCCTTCCATTCTCTCTCCTCCCTAGTCGTAACTCAGATCCGGGGTCACAAAGTAGGCTCCTCTCCCTCCTCCCCACCACTGCGGTTCTTGCCTGGCACTTTTGGGGGAGACAATCCAAGGTGTGATTATAGGTACAGCCAGTTGTGGTGTACGATAATGTTTTCGGGCTGGAATCCTGTTTCACGACTGCAGAGTTACGGGACTCGGTTGTGACCGTTGATTATCTTAGGGTAGAAAATTAACGCTAACACCAACAACAACAAAAACAAAACCAACAACAACAACAACAACAACAACAACAACAACAACAACAACAACAACAACAACAACAACAACAACAACGAAAAACAACAACAACAACAACACACGGCTCTACATGATTTGACGTTTTCGTGGCATGTGTTGCGACATGTGTCGCGACATATCGCGACGTGTCGCGACATGCTGCGACACGCCACGAACGCCTTCCGCGGCACGCCGCCACACGTGCCGCGGCAGTTCGCGACATGCCGCGGTATGCCGCGACAACCCGCAATACGTGGGGTGAGGGTTAAGGTTAGCGACACTCGCCGCGACACTCGCCGCGACACGCCGTGAGGTGTCGCGGCATGCAACGACATGCCGCGGCGTGTCGCGACACGTGTCGCGACATGTCGTGACAGGGCCCAAATTAACGAGTATAAAATAAATTCAATTTGGAAAAAAATAAAATTCAAATTCGCTTTGCATTGGTCAACACACGCACCAGCACTAAATATTAGGATCTTGGGGTACAATCTTGGGTGGTGGTGCGGGTTCTGACCAATGAAAAGCGGATTTGATTTTTTTTTTTCCAAATTGTTTTTTTTTTTTCTTCGTTAAAACGGGCCCTTTTTTCAACAATATTATTCGAACACTATCATACCTGAACTATGGGGTTAAGCGTCCATTTTGTATTTTTTTCCAAAATATTTTTTCGGGGGGAAGGTCATAATCAGCTCCTACATCTATAGGCCAAGTCGCGATATTCTGACCCCAGAAAAAAAAACGGGTGCTACTCTATAGGTGGTGAAATATTCACATGAACCCCACCCGCCCACCTGCTCTATGTTCTATTGGTCATACGACTACGGCCATGCACGACATGAGTACACCCCCCCTCGCGCTTGGGTGCTAGCAATGTCTGCCTGGTCGGTGAAAACCCGACATGCTCCGTCCCGGCATTGTAGGGATGCGAGGGTCTATGGTCATACGATTGCGGCCATGCATGAATATCAAGTACACCCCCTCCGCCCCCCTTCCCCTCCCCCCCCCCCCCCCTGGCGCTAAGAAAGAAGGTGTAAGGGGAAGAACACCTAGAGATATACGGGGGGTTGAAAGAAGGAACAGGAATTCAAAGGTATCTGCACGGCCAAATGGACTTCGCCAAAAAACCGAAACTGCGATTTCGTGTAGGGGACCTGGACCTGCCAGAACGAAGAAGGAGGTATATCAGTAGCCGGGAAGAGGAGGAAGCAGATGGACAGATGTGCCCATGTGGCAAAGCCATAGAGAGTAGAATTCACATAGTGGGAGAATATGAAAGGTACAAGGAGGAGAGGGGTGTGCTAGAGGAGGGGATGAGGAAAACAGACAAGTGTGGCATGGAGCAGTTGGTATACTAAATAGTAGCGAGAAACCGATCGCTATCGTAGGAGATAGATGGTGGCCACAGTCGGCGAAACGGGAAGGGGATAAGATTAGCAAAACATTATTTTTTTATATATGGACACAACGTAATGGGCGCCCAAGTGTTGGAAGTGTCTCTATCAGGAGTAGGAACAATGCTTCGTCTCCAAAGCGATGCGTGGTCAATGGTCAAATGACCAAGGCAAGCAACAAATGAGTACGCCCCCCCCCGTACAAATTAGGCGTGGGGTGCTACGCACTACGAAACAAAACTAATGTTGCCGTTATGTCGGTACGACCAGGGCGATGCAGATGTCCATCCTTCCCTCCTGGTGATCCAGAACATGATGACGGTCCAGCGATCCCTAGAGCGAAAATATCCGTTGGGAAGCCAAACGGCGAATGTGGTGATCACCGGCGACTCTTCCGGCATCGTGCTGCAGAATACCGACATAGGACCCGGCGCCGGTACGTTTCTTCCCGTCTCTTTTTTTTTTTTTTTTTTTTTTTTTCAATTGTTCTCCCCTCCTTTTGCAAAAATGAATTGGACGCATGCTATCTTAAGGGCAGAGGTGCACTCTGTTTTTTTTCTCTGAGAGACTTCAGTCACCTGGGGAGCTAGCTCCATACTCCACACAACAACCTATTTTTGAGGAAAGTGGAAATTTGCTACGTACGATACGTATGTACCCGATGAAGAATCCTCATGGCCTACTGTAACGATAGAACGAAAAACAAAAAAATGGCAACCCAAAACTAGAATTCCGACAATTTTGGGTCAAGAGGTAGCACTTTTTGGCTGAATCGTTTTCTGAACGATCGGGCTCCTTAGGGCCCTTAAATTAACGAAGAAAAAAAAAAAACAATTTGGAAAAAAAAAAATCAAATCCGCTTTTCATTGGTCAGAACCCGCACCACCACCCAAGATTGTACCCCAAGATCCTAATATTTAGTGCTGGTGCGTGTGTTGACCAATGCAAAGCGAATTTGAATTTTATTTTTTTCCAAATTGAATTTATTTTATACTCGTTAATTTGGGCCCTTAACCCAAATTCATCGGACTTTTCATTTTTGTGACACATAATGTTTCAGAGTATACGTCGGTCATGGGATTTCGCATCCGGCAGCACTTTTATTTTCCTCCAAAATCATTTTTTTCGGTGAGGTATGACGCTCCTTAAGTGAGGAGCTCAGAAAAAACATGGTGCACCTCTATCGTAGCATGCGTCCCTTTTAGAACTACACTGTCCAGAACTAACTATTTCAGTCTAATTCCAAGTGTTTTTCCCTCACATCGGGACTGCAGTCCTACAGGGGTTGTCCCCTTAAGAGCTGGTCCCACGAATTTGGGCACAAACTACTTGGAATTAGTGTAGGACATTTTTTTTTCAGTTCTGCATGGGTTAAGGAGCGCCCCTTCGTTCAGAACACGTTTCAGCCAAAAAAAGGTATACCTCCACCTGTATCGTAGCACGCCTCATTGAACCACACTACACTAGCTCAAGTGGTTTAATACATCCTTTTCATCCACCCCCATCCACACTATTCTCCTCATGTTGTTCTCCCTCCATTAGCTAAAGTAATTAAATGCACCCACACACAACCCCTCTAAGATTTGGCGTGTTGCGTGTTATGCGGTATGCCCCCCCTGGTACCCTCGCCGATTCTTACCAATCTCGCTCTCTATCATATTGCTATAATAGCAAGCGGTGTTGTTTTTCATCACGACGTCGTACGGGGACATTTACGATCCATCCCTGGAGTTCAGGCCTTTGGCGTTTTTGCTCAGTCCCGCCGCATGCGCCCTCTCCAACCCACGAAGCCGTGTACCCTCTGGTACGCTCGCCGAATCTTGCCAACTCACGCTCTACGACTATATACCCAGGCGAGATTTAAATCACGATAGTGGGGAAAAATATATTTAAAAAAAACAAAAAAAAAAACAGCTGTGATATCGAGGATTTCGTCGAAAGTCATTTTTGCTATTAATAGCTGAGTGTGATACTTCGATCGCGCGTACTTGCGGGTTTTATATGTCCTCATGAAGGATGTACATCCCGTATGAGGGCGAGACACAATCTGAGGCTGCCGAGTTCAGGAAAGCGTGTGTCTATTTGTGGGGGGGGGGAATATATATATGTATCTATATTAAATGAAAATTAATAAAGTATATGCTTCGTATGACCTACCGGAAGTAGCGTTGAGCGATCGAATTCATTCCGTGTGCCTCGGAGGTGAAAACCAATGAAATTACACCACATTAGTCGGACCATAGTAAATAGGACCACATCTTTTTTTTGAATAGTGCAAATAGGTGTGTACCATAGGTCCTATTTGCCATGGTCCCCCGTTATCGTATTAATAGTAGACGGCTACTATTCCCACGTTTTCATCCTGTGTGTGTGTGTGTGTGTGTTTTTTTTGTCGTTTCTCAATGCTGACTTCGCCAGAGCCCCGCATCCTGATGGAATCGACGGAGCCTCTGACGCTGGACAACATCGTGGAGTACGAGGAGGCTGTGAGCGGAGATTGCATCGTCGAGGTCCCGGCGGTAAGACATTACACAGTAGGAGGCCCTAATACTACGAGTACGAGATGAAAACGAAATAGTGGTACGCACTGCGTAAGAAACTAGGGCTGTTATGATCGAAAAGAGTTTGCTGTGTCCTACTTTTCCTAATTTTCCTGATTTTCGTGTTTATTTTTTGTGTTTTCCTGTTTTTCCCATGGTTCTTCAAAAATGATTTCCTGATCTTCCTGGCTGTCCTGTCCTGCCCCCCCCCCCCCCGTAAAATAGGAACGCTCGTACGTATATATGCGTTCCTGGTTGTTTTGCCCTTTGTTAAAGTTCTTGATTTAGCACATGTTTTTCACCCCCCAAGAACGAAAGAAAAAAAGCCAGGGAAAAAATTGTTCGATAACAATGGCCCTGCGACGTTTCAGGGAGATACGTATACATATAGTAACGAGCAGGACCTGGTAAGATACCACAGAATTACAGAACCCCTAAGACGCGTTGAGAGGCAAAGTGCACGCGTGTTTCAAATGCATATAGCCCCTATACAGAGTTGGGCGCTTGTTTTTTTCAGGAGGGCACAACTTGGAAATAGTGTAAGACAATGGTTGGAGGACGGCAATGGCAGGGTTGGGTTGGACAGAGCGTAACCTCACCCGCGCGCCTGGCTCGAATCTACAGCGAGGCCGTTGTGATCGTGGCTGTGTCTCCCGCCCCCTCCCCCCCCCCAAAAAAAAAACAAAAAAAAGCTGGATGGAGTTTTTGTTTCCCTCTGGATCAGCGTGAGAAGGGATTTGAGGGAGTTTTGTGGCCGCGTTCGTTCCTCTTTCTCTGTTCNGAACAGAGAAAGAGGAACGAACGCGGCCACAAAACTCCCTCAAATCCCTTCTCACGCTGATCCAGAGGGAAACAAAAACTCCATCCAGCTTTTTTTTGTTTTTTTTTTGGGGGGGGGGAGGGGGCGGGAGACACAGCCACGATCACAACGGCCTCGCTGTAGATTCGAGCCAGGCGCGCGGGTGAGGTTACGCTCTGTCCAACCCAACCCTGCCATTGCCGTCCTCCAACCATTGTCTTACACTATTTCCAAGTTGTGCCCTCCTGAAAAAAACAAGCGCCCAACTCTGTATAGGGGCTATATGCATTTGAAACACGCGTGCACTTTGCCTCTCAACGCGTCTTAGGGGTTCTGTAATTCTGTGGTATCTTACCAGGTCCTGCTCGTTACTATATGTATACGTATCTCCCTGAAACGTCGCAGGGCCATTGTTATCGAACAATTTTTTCCCTGGCTTTTTTTCTTTCGTTCTTGGGGGGTGAAAAACATGTGCTAAATCAAGAACTTTAACAAAGGGCAAAACAACCAGGAACGCATATATACGTACGAGCGTTCCTATTTTACGGGGGGGGGGGGGGCAGGACAGGACAGCCAGGAAGATCAGGAAATCATTTTTGAAGAACCATGGGAAAAACAGGAAAACACAAAAAATAAACACGAAAATCAGGAAAATTAGGAAAAGTAGGACACAGCAAACTCTTTTCGATCATAACAGCCCTAGTTTCTTACGCAGTGCGTACCACTATTTCGTTTTCATCTCGTACTCGTAGTATTAGGGCCTCCTACTGTGTAATGTCTTACCGCCGGGACCTCGACGATGCAATCTCCGCTCACAGCCTCCTCGTACTCCACGATGTTGTCCAGCGTCAGAGGCTCCGTCGATTCCATCAGGATGCGGGGCTCTGGCGAAGTCAGCATTGAGAAACGACAAAAAAAACACACACACACACACACACAGGATGAAAACGTGGGAATAGTAGCCGTCTACTATTAATACGATAACGGGGGACCATGGCAAATAGGACCTATGGTACACACCTATTTGCACTATTCAAAAAAAAGATGTGATCCTATTTACTATGGTCCGACTAATGTGGTGTAATTTCATTGGTTTTCACCTCCGAGGCACACGGAATGAATTCGATCGCTCAACGCTACTTCCGGTAGGTCATACGAAGCATATACTTTATTAATTTTCATTTAATATAGATACATATATATATTCCCCCCCCCACAAATAGACACACGCTTTCCTGAACTCGGCAGCCTCAGATTGTGTCTCGCCCTCATACGGGATGTACATCCTTCATGAGGACATATAAAACCCGCAAGTACGCGCGATCGAAGTATCACACTCAGCTATTAATAGCAAAAATGACTTTCGACGAAATCCTCGATATCACAGCTGTTTTTTTTTTTGTTTTTTTTAAATATATTTTTCCCCACTATCGTGATTTAAATCTCGCCTGGGTATATAGTCGTAGAGCGTGAGTTGGCAAGATTCGGCGAGCGTACCAGAGGGTACACGGCTTCGTGGGTTGGAGAGGGCGCATGCGGCGGGACTGAYCAAAAACGCCAAAGGCCTGAACTCCAGGGATGGATCGTAAATGTCCCCGTACGACGTCGTGATGAAAAACAACACCGCTTGCTATTATAGCAATATGATAGAGAGCGAGATTGGTAAGAATCGGCGAGGGTACCAGGGGGGGCATACCGCATAACACGCAACACGCCAAATCTTAGAGGGGTTGTGTGTGGGTGCATTTAATTACTTTAGCTAATGGAGGGAGAACAACATGAGGAGAATAGTGTGGATGGGGGTGGATGAAAAGGATGTATTAAACCACTTGAGCTAGTGTAGTGTGGTTCAATGAGGCGTGCTACGATACAGGTGGAGGTATACCTTTTTTTGGCTGAAACGTGTTCTGAACGAAGGGGCGCTCCTTAACCCATGCAGAACTGAAAAAAAAATGTCCTACACTAATTCCAAGTAGTTTGTGCCCAAATTCGTGGGACCAGCTCTTAAGGGGACAACCCCTGTAGGACTGCAGTCCCGATGTGAGGGAAAAACACTTGGAATTAGACTGAAATAGTTAGTTCTGGACAGTGTAGTTCTAAAAGGGACGCATGCTACGATAGAGGTGCACCATGTTTTTTCTGAGCTCCTCACTTAAGGAGCGTCATACCTCACCGAAAAAAATGATTTTGGAGGAAAATAAAAGTGCTGCCGGATGCGAAATCCCATGACCGACGTATACTCTGAAACATTATGTGTCACAAAAATGAAAAGTCCGATGAATTTGGGTTAAGGGCCCAAATTAACGAGTATAAAATAAATTCAATTTGGAAAAAAATAAAATTCAAATTCGCTTTGCATTGGTCAACACACGCACCAGCACTAAATATTAGGATCTTGGGGTACAATCTTGGGTGGTGGTGCGGGTTCTGACCAATGAAAAGCGGATTTGATTTTTTTTTTTCCAAATTGTTTTTTTTTTTTCTTCGTTAAAACGGGCCCTAAGGAGCCCGATCGTTCAGAAAACGATTCAGCCAAAAAGTGCTACCTCTTGACCCAAAATTGTCGGAATTCTAGTTTTGGGTTGCCATTTTTTTGTTTTTCGTTCTATCGTTACAGTAGGCCATGAGGATTCTTCATCGGGTACATACATACGTATCGTACGTAGCAAATTTCCACTTTCCTCAAAAATAGGTTGTTGTGTGGAGTATGGAGCTAGCTCCCCAGGTGACTGAAGTCTCTCAGAGAAAAAAAACAGAGTGCACCTCTGCCCTTAAGATAGCATGCGTCCAATTCATTTTGCAAAAGGAGGGGAGAACAATTGAAAAAAAAAAAAAAAAAAAAAAAAAGAGACGGGAAGAAACGTACCGGCGCCGGGTCCTATGTCGGTATTCTGCAGCACGATGCCGGAAGAGTCGCCGGTGATCACCACATTCGCCGTTTGGCTTCCCAAGGTATGGGATTTTCGGGGGTCTCAGTATTCAGCATGGCCGAAGTCATCACATAGACTTCTGGATCACATCCGGACGGGCAGGTTGCGACCAGGCATGGACATTGCATGCCCTGGCGTACGACATAGGAACTGTTTGTTTGTAGCGTAGCCCGCTAATTGTACGGGGGGTTGGGCGGTACTCATTTGTTGCTTGCCTTGTCATTTGACCATTGACCACGCATCGCTTTGCGAGACGAGAGCATTGTTCCTACTCCTAATAGAGACACTTCCAACACTTGGGCGCTCATTAGGTTGTTTCCATATATAACAAATATACGTTTTGCTAATCTGATCCCCTTCCTGTTTCGCACGCCTGTGGCCACCATCTATCTCCTAGATAGCGATCGTTTTCTCGCTACTATTTACGTATACCAAACTGCTCTATGCCACACTTGTCTTTTTCCTCATCCTCCTCCTCTAGCACACTCCCTTCCTCCTTGATACCTTTCATATTCTCCCACTATGTGAATTCTACTCTCTATGGCTTTGCCACATGGGCACATCTGTCATCTACTTCCTCCTCTTCCCGGCTACTAGATACCTCCTCTTCTTTCTGGCAGGTCCAGGTCCCCTACACGAAATCGCAGTTTCGTTTTTGCGCGAAGTCCATTTGGGCCGATGCAGATACCGTTTTCATTCCTGATTCCTTCTTTCAACCCCCCGTATATCTCTAAGTGTTCTTCCCCTTACTACTCTTCTTTCTTAGCGCAGGGGGGGGGGGGGGGAGGGGAAGGGGGGCGGAGGGGGTGTACTTGATATTCATGCATGGCCGCAATCGTATGACCATAGACCCTCGCATCCCTACAATGCCGGGACGGAGCATGTCGGGTTTTCACCGACCAGGCAGACATTGCTAGCACCCAAGCGCGAGGGGGGGTGTACTCATGTCGTGCATGGCCGTAGTCGTATGACCATAGAACCATAGAGCGGTGGGGGTGGTGGGGTTTCATGTGAATGATTTCACCCACCTATAGAGGTAGCAACCCGTTTTTTTTCTGGGGTCAGATATGCGACTTGGCTATATGTAAGAGCTATTATGACCTTCCCCCCGAAAAAAATATTTTTGGAAAAAAAACAAATGGACGCTTAACCCCATAGTTCGGTATGATAGTGTTCGAATAATATTGTGAAAAAAAAGAAAAAAAAAAAAAAAGGATTCACGGTATTTTGGGTTATTAATAGTGATTACTTCGGTTGAGGAACCCCTTCAGTCATAATAAGTGTTTGCCTTGTAAGGAAAAAAAATGCTACCCTTATCGTAGTGCCATGTTATTATTAGCGGTCAGAATACGATAGCACTACCTCCCGCGCCCTGAGATACCAAACAACGTGGAATAAAATGAAAGTCCCACCTACTTCGCGACCTACACCGCCATCGCAAACATTCAGCGCGCTTACGACACGAGTACGCACTTTGTTTGTCGTTTTCTTGGTCGTGTCGAGAGGAGGTTACGTAGACAATTGGCGGGGGTGATGTTTTCGTTGGCTCGCGGCTACCATCCCACAACCCGGCTTTGCTGGAACAGGCATAGGGGGCTCTGTACTGCTACTGCTACAGCTACTGCTACTGCTACCGCTACCGCTACCGCTACCGCTACCGCTACCGCTACCGCTACCGCTACCGCTACCGCTTCTGCTGTGGGTGCTGCTCACAGGGAATCCCCGGTTGAAGAAGTCGTCGACTCGCGTCAGCTCCATGTAGTTGCCGGTCTCGTAATCCCCGCCCCAGAAAAGGAAGGAGCTGGGAGAAACGACATCGCGCAGCAGCGTCGCGGGCTGAGAGATCGTTCGCATACACAATGTTGTTGTTGTTGTTGTTCACACATTAACTCATGACCGAAAATCAAGCCCCTAGGCACAGGACAGGCTCCAACAACTCTCAGGTCGAAGAATACCTCAGGAACAAAAAAAAAAGCACCTTTGGTACCAAACAGCGCGATATGATGGGTAGTTTTGTTCTTAGACGAAGTGACGGCCTCCCCAAACGAAGTGACGGACAAAGCAGGGTTTATTGGTAGAGAGAATGTGGCATGTCTGTATCGGGAACTGGGATAGAGCAAGTTTGGTTTTGGGATGGAGGCCTTTGTACGCAGTCTTTTCAAGCTAGGCATCGAGCGTAGGTCAGCATCCCCATGTCGGGCACGAGCAAGCACGAGGTCCTGTGACGAGCACTGGCAGACGTGAGGTAACGAGTAGTCGTCGCTGGTTTGGCCATCCAAGCCAGGGATTGGTGTCTTCTTTTCTGCCGACCCACACCCCCCCCTATTTTTTCAACATGTCATCTAACTGAAGCACATCTCGTACATCTCAAACAATAAAGTCGCATGCCACGTACGGTACAAGAGGTGCACCATGTTTGTTTCTGAGGGTGTTCCCTTGATTATAGCATAATAGGACCTCTATACCTGCCGTAGTCTAAACTGATTTTTGGAGACAACTATAAGTGCTGCCGGATGAACAATCACATGGCCTAAGTATACAGTGAGAAATATTGAAAACACAGCAATGAAATTCCGACGGTTATACGGGTCGAGGAGCCCAATCATTCAGGCAGGAAACGTTTTGTCAGCCAAAATAAGGTATAGTATACCCTCTATCGTATTAATAGCACGCCTCCACACAATAAACAAGGGCGGACTCAACGCACATGCATGCCATCGTAGCCAAGAAAGGGACCGCGTTAACGGAGCGCGTGGATGCGAGAACCTGCCTACTAGTTGTAAGCATGGGATCAATATCACCGCGCGAGGTACACGCGACCAGCGGAAACGGCGCGAAACAACCCCTTATCATGCGAGTACTGTTAAGTAGGTGCCAACAATATAGCTCGGTTAATTCCTCGCTTCCAACAGCAGCGTCATTTTGGGAACACACCCTATAATAGTATACCTCTGTGGCACAGCCTGC
>MEHQ01003292.1:49728-96277 GCA_008828725.1 Saccharina japonica | reverse complement strand
TCGCATCCCTACAATGCCGGCGCGGAGCATGTCGGGTTTTCACCGACCAGGCAGACATTGCTAGCACCAAGCGCGAAGCGCCGTGAGGTGTTGGGCGAGTCGCATGAAGGGTGAGCTGCATCCTACTCAGAACCGCTTGTGAGGCGGACTTGCATATGGATGACAGCTCCAATGAGTTAATTTAATTTCTGGTGTGGCCACTTCCTGAGACAGCAATGGGAGCACCATGTAACTGCCTCTTGGGTGCCTTACCATATACACACTACGCGATACGATCATTCCCCTTGTGCGGAGCAAAGGTTCTCCACCCCCCACAAATGATCTAACTCGACCGCCAGCCTTGGGTAACCGCCAAAAAAAAGGAAGAAAAAAAAACGGCACCCTGGTTGTCTAGCTCACTCAGTGAGAGGCGTGTTTTACAGCGTCGTCGCCAACCGACGCCAACCCAACCTATAAATATATAATATTTGTATGCGGGGGGGAGGGGGGGGTTACTTCGGTATACGGTGGCATCGTAGAGTGCGCCGAGAGCTCCCACGCCCGTCGTAATGGCGCCTTTTCGTCTCGCAGGATGGCCGTCAATGATCTCTTCCTGCTCAGGACACTCCGTCCCCGATGAATGTTCCGGCACGCCGGTGTCCACTCGGTCATCCGTTGTCGGTCACCGCATCTGTCCGGCGTGGGTCGAGGAAAAAAACAGGCGTCGTCAGCAGAAAAACATAAGACATCATGGAAACCTCATTGGGGCCGACATGCGGCGTGGGGCAGGGAGGGGGGGGGGATACTGCATCGCTTCGTGCATGGCTGGCAGCGGTATTGACCATAGGACCCTCGCCATCATTACAAAGCTGGGAGCGGAGACGTTGGGTGGGTCTGAGTCTGTGGGGTGGGGGGTACTTGCATTTTCATGTGTTATGGACCATAGAGGCCCTCGCATGCCTACAATGCCGGGAACGGAGCATGCCGGGTCTTACAGCGCGACCAGGCAGAGGGGGTACTTCCGTCGAGTTGATTGGCCTTTAGTTCTCTTTTAAGGCATGTGGACTAACCCACGGTAATCCTTGTCGAGACGGAGCAATGTAATGGGGGGGGGCGGGAATGAACAAGGATAACCGGTTTTCCACACGTGAAGCCAACAAATACAACCTATTGTACGACAGCCGCAACAGCAACGACGACGACGACAACTACGACGACAACGCAACGACAACACCAACACCAGCACAAACTTCCCACTCAACAACAACAAACAACAAACAAGAACGAACAACAACAACGAAAAAACACCAACCAACAACAACAACAACACGGTTTGACGACAAGCACAGACAATATGCACCAGCGCGAATTCCTACCGAGGAGATACGAGGGAGCCTCTAAGCCATCCTATCACGATGACAATACATAACTGGCATAATCGCATATACGTGTTTACATCATCTACGGCCACAATGATATCGGAAAAACAAAACAAATAAGCAAACACATAAATATACAGACAAGCACACCCACAAAAAAAAAAAAAAAAAAAAAAGCGTATTTCTCACGCTGAAGAAGCCCGGGCCGTTGTCAATGAGCTCGCCGACAAACTGCATGTCGACGACCCTAAGCGTCGGGTAGTCGGGTTTGTTCTCGAACGTCGGTCCCTTCACCGCCATGACCTCCACCCTCTGCTCGATTAAAGCGGGCGATGACAAGGTGAAAGTCTCCCAAGTCTTCGGGCCTCCGGCACTGACGAACTCCTGCGCACGTACGTAGGCGGGAGGAGGGGGGGAGGGTGTACTTCATTTTCATGCATGGCCGTAGTCGTATGACCATTGGGGCGGGCGTACTCATTTTTTTTGCTGGCCTTAGTCATTCGACCATTGACCACTCATCCCTTTCGAGAGGGAGTCATCATCATGCATAAGCTGTAGTCGTATGACCATCGACCCCTCGCATCTCTACAACGCCGGGACGGGGCACGTTGGGTTTTCACCAACCAGGCAGGCCTTTGGGGGGGGCAGGCGGGGGGGGGCGTGCAGTCCAGTACTTCCCACGGCATCATCTCTGCCTTCGCTCTCTTTTTACGATATAGAAACGGTTTATATAAATACGTGTCAGCTGTGAGTACGTATAGTACTGGTACTTCCGGCGATGGAATATCAAATAGTCGAAATTCATCTCAATTTTTGCAACAACAACAATAACAACAACACCAACAACGACAACAACAACAACAACAACAACAACAACAACAACAACAACAACAACAACAACAACAACAAAAGCTCCTGCTGCTGCTGCGCGACTGGCTTACCTCGCAAAAATATTGTTCCAGTAGTATGAATAGTCGAAACTAAATGTTGCAAAATCTCCTGCTGCTGCTGCACGACTGACTGACTTGCCTCAGCAATGAAATATTGTTACAGAAGTAGTATGAATAGTCGAAACTCACACAAAGTTGCAAAAACTGCCTGCTGCTGCGCGACGACCGACATTTACCTCGGTAATGAACTCGAAGTCCGAACCCGTGCCCGAGCCGTACCCAACGCTGAACTCGAACTCCCTATCAGCCGGGAACTTCATCCTCAGCGCCGCCAAGGTGCAGTCTGGCAACTGGAACCTCAGGTGGTCGTCTTCCTGCCAAAACCAGCGAACGATTCCGATTCCGTCAACGAACAGTGATATGTATGATACTGCTTTGGATGACGCATAAAGGCCGGCAATTACCGGGGTACGCTTGGGGTACATAGATATATATATAAAAAAATAAAAAATAAAACAACAGCTGTGATCTCGAGGATTTCGTCGAAACTCATCTTTGCTAGCTGAGTGTAATATTACGGGGTGGGCTAATGTAGTAAATAGGACCTACGGTACACACGAAAACTTGTATACTTATCTATTTTAGCTAAAAACAAATGGTCCTATTTACTACGGTTCTCCGTAATAGTTGGGAGGCGTATCATACATGGAAACCAGGGGTTTCCAGCGAGGCAAAAACCAGCAGTAGTGGACAAACACTGTTAGTGGATCTTCCTAAGGTAGCTAATTAGGCGCTCTGATTGGCCAAGCAAGCACTGACCACTGGCATAGGGTTCGGGTTAGGGTTAGGGTTAGGGCTCGGTCTGAGGGTCAACATACTACTACCAAGACAAAACCCCCTTTTTAAAGATCCACTATCACCCTTTGTCCACCCCTCAAAACCAGACTCCAGCCAGTCTAGCGTCGTGATCTAAAAGGAAAAAAAAAAGTTATTCTTCCTGTCTCCCAAGTACTCCAACACACACGTGAGCAACAACGAGTACCTGCTCCATAGGCAACAATAGACTAGGGATGCTTGGTGTCCCTACCTGATCCTGCTCCAACAGGTCCTTACATTGCAGTTCGGAGGGGTTTCTTTTTTGTGTGGGCGTTTTTGTTACCGTCCTTTTGTTTTTGCAGAAACCTACTCAATTTTGTTTGCCTCTGAAATCCCAAAAGGGGTCGTAAGGTCGGTTGCCCGGTGGTCTAGTGGCTAAACCTCGAAACTACTATTAATAGGGCATGATGTGAGGGCTGGAGTTCTAAATTCCAGCGGGTTCACAACAAACAAACGAACAAACAACAAAAAATTGTCCCAGTCGGTTTAGCGGCTAATCTCGAAAATACTATTAATAGCCGTATGATACGAGTGCTGGGGTTCAAATCCCAGCGGGCTCCCGAAACAAATATATATATATGGTGTGCCTTGTTGTCTGTCTTCTTCGCCAAAAGCGCGAGAAGAGCGTGAGCTTGTGTACAGCGAAAATCTTATTGAAATTACGAGCTGTGCTGAAACAATGCTGAAGCCTCCCTCTGCGCGATACAGACGTAGGAATGTATGTACCGGGGGGTGGGGGGCGGGGGGAGGGAAGACACCTGTGTGGCCAGGGCGTGTCCAGAAAGCCGGAAATTATAAGTGCATGGTCTAAAAAACAAAACAAAAGGACAATTTCGGGGTGGGCATTTGTTATGGCAATCAGAACCCACGATGGCCCCAAAAACCAGACATCCCTCTCTATGATTGCAAATCCTATTTGGTTTTGATTACTACTACGTGCCCCCCGTAAAAAGGTGTCAATCGCCCTCACACTCGGGATGTCGAACTTGAAGTTCGTGGGGGTGTCGAACCCAGGCTCGTCGTCGGAGTTGTTGAAACCGTCGTCGTCCGAAGCCTGTCAGTGGAGCGAATCACGGCGGTCCAGCGTCAATTTTTTTTTGAAACAAGCACGCGAACAAAAAAGGACGAAGGGCATGAACGGTCACCGTCATCAATCAGAAACAAATGAAACAGGCAAGCGAGCAAGAACGAACGAACGAACGAAGCGCATGAACCGCCGAGCTGGCGAGAGCGAATAAAACCACGTATAGAGCAGCCGTGGTCCCCCCGACGAGCGAGGCGGTGGTGGTGTGCCACAAAAAAAATATGGCCGCCCTATGAAGGGAATCCGCCCTACTCGTCAATAGGGCGGTTACAGCCTTATTGGTGGAGCCTTATTGGTGGGGTTGTGATATTCCCCTATTAGGGCCCATATTAACGAGTATAAAATATATTCAATTTGGAAAAATAAAAATAAAAATTCGCTTTCCATTGGTCAACACACGCACCAGCACCAAATATTAGGATCTTGGGGCATAATATTTGGTGCTGGTGCGTGTGTTGACCAATGAAAAGCGTATTTTAATTTTATTTTTTCCAAATTGAATTTATTTCATACTCGTTAAAACGGGCCCTAATAGGACCAAATATTGTTAGTAAAAATAGGTAAATATATAGGTTTTGGTGTGTACCGAAGGTCCTATTTACTATGGACCCGCCTTATTTGAGGGAAATACCTTACTTTCGTGTGTTTTACCCTATTTTATAGAGTGTATACCGACAGTAACTATTAGCCAAACAAGAGCGCGATCATACACGACGAACAGGAACGGGAAAAATGTTGTCTCTATCGCGGGTAACGAGAGAGAAGATTGCATGCCTGGTCTACCTGATACCTTGGTACCTGGTATGATTGAACACCCTGTTTGGAAACAATATGCTGTTTTTATCACAGCAGGGTTGAAAGAACACGTCTATCGTAGCATATGTCTCGATGATGTATGATTTTGTTTTTTCTCACGTTGCCCGGGTGGCACCCCCGTGTAATACATAACGAACACGACCCAGCGCACGGTTCCCGTGGGTGGGGGTCTGTTTTATTTACACAGATCCTGCGCCGCCTCTCACGACGGAAAGGAAAGGTGAGGATCTAGATGAGCTAATGCAGACAGACAGATAGATAGATAGATAGATCATGATCTGCCTGCCCGAGGCGTGAAACGTTCCCTGCAACTACTACTGCTGCACTACGATAGAGGTAGCATTGTTTTGGGTTGAAACGTTTTCTGAGTGACGGTTGGAGGGCTCCTTTAACCCAAAATCGTCCGGCGAAAAATTATGTTTAGTTGAAATATTCTTCATTTGTGTATGTACTTAGGCCATGGAATTATTTGCTCATCCGGCAGCCCTTTGTTTCATCACTTACTATTAATATATTTGCGCATAGGTTTCCTTGGTTTCCGGGGTTATCTGCTTTCGGGAATGTTATGAGTGATCAACGTTGAAGCTCATGCTGCACATTGTTGGATGGCAAAGATCATAATAATGAATATACGTAGAGCCCCTTCAAATGACCAAACCACCCTCAGCAACAAGAACAAAACATGGTGCCCCTCTCTACCTTAAGATAGCATGCGTCACCTGCATGCAGGCTACCCGTCGCATGCATCACTGCTATTAATACTGCACTATCTCACACCCCACAAAATTATTGCGCACCAGGTACCTGGTACGTGGAAGTGTGTGTGGTTAGCCCAATTGTTTTTTATTGTTTTTACCACCACTCCGCTGGAGAATAATAAAAAGAATGTAAAATACACCCGGAATCCCCTCCCCACGTCCTGTGAAACGACAAAACAAAAAAAAAATCACTGGTTTCACTCACGAACTCCTCCTGGAGGCTGAACACCGGCACGGTGCCTTCGATGAAGGCGTTCTTCCTTTTCTCGAGGACGATCATCTGCGCGCGCAAAATAAACGATGATCGACGTCCGGGGGAAAAAAGAAGAGAAACAAAAAAAACAAACGCATACGCAGGATCTGAGTGAGACAACATCTTACAACGGCAGATTGATTGTGATCTAAAAGGTACAGATCGTGGTATGTACAACGTGAAAAAAAGGTTTTACGTGTGCAACTATTTCCTAACCTGCATCCGTGTGTGTGTGTGTTATTTATTTATTTTGGGGGGGGGGGCACCTGCTGGGAATTTTAGTGGGGGCATCATTTTTCTGCAAGCAGTAGGTTAGAAAAAATAAATGAAAGAAAAAAAGGTTTCACAATATTGGATAGTAGATTACCGATGATCCCCCATTTACATGATCTACGTACATCTTTCACGGGGGTAGCGATTCACAGATCCCTGACCTGTGTGACCTATACTATCTACGTGTACAGATCGTTTTTACCCGGTGGGAGCCTGCCAAAACCTGAACTGACGCTCTATTATGACATGTTTCCTGGTTTGGGATCTGTACCAGGCACGAGTCGTACTGGGAAGGGCGGGGGAGAGCCTGCTGTGTGACCCCGGATCTGAGTACGAGCGAGTATTCATAGGGCGAGGACAACAAATGGGACGGGAAAAAATAGAAGAAGAAAAAGCACTACTATTGGGGGACCAAAACTCTTGGTCGAGTTAACATCGGTTTCTGCCTACATCCGTACACTTGTACGTCATAAAATATACCACTCTGACCCAAAATATAAGCACCATTTCAATGATATTTTAATGTTCAAACGGTCCTTATATTTCGGTTCAGAGTGGTACTGGCTTTTGAGGCCTTTTGCCAGTCAGGTTTGCAGGGTGTAGGTTTCTGATTTTTTTTTTAGTCAAGGTTTAGGTTCCTGATGTTGAGTTATTTACCGATTTGGTTGAGCACAATGAGCTGGTTTTTTCGTGCTATTAACATAATAAAATGATAAAAACGAGCGCCGAGATGACGGTCGACTAGAGAAGAACTGAACGAGAACATGACCAATAACAGGGAAGGGCAAGAAGAACAACAACCAAGAAGAACAGTATCGAGGAGAAAGACAACAACAGGGACAAGAGCAACGAGAAAAATGGCAACAACAAGAACAAGTAAGGACAGGAACAACCAACAAAGAACGAAAAACAAAAAAAAACAACAATAAAAGAACAATAAGAACAACAACAGCAGCAACAACGAAACAACCACAACAACAACAACAACAACAACAACAACAACAACAACAACAACCACAACAATGAGAAGGCGAAGAATGAAAAAAAGGAGCACTTGTATATACAACAGGAAACCAAACACAGCAGTAGTATATATCACACCACCACAGCACCAACCTCGCTGATGCTCATGTACTGTCCGTACTGCTGGAACTTGGGAATCAGCCGGAGCTTGTTGGCGTGGACACCGACGTTGAAAGTCTGGTACTCGGCCGTAGTTCCAGAGGCAATCGCTGATTCCACCACCGTCTGGGGCGTCGTAATGGCAGAGCAAACGGAGTAAAGCAGGTGACCGATGTTTCCCGACCTAAAGACACGAGCTACATACAGTACTGGTATATATTGAGACCTATTTCTCACTTTGAGGAGATCTCTCTCTCTATCTCTATCTCAGCTAAAACCTGACAGCAACGAACAACAACATCCACAACAACAACAGCAGCAACAACAACAACAGCCAACAGCAACAACAACAACCCCTGGTTGTCTAGCTCACGCAGTGAGAGGCGTGTTTTACAGAGCCGTCGCCAACCGGCGCCAACCCAACAGGGGGCCTTCGTTACAAGAGGGCAACAGGGCAACAGAGTAACAACAACAACAACAACAACGACCACGAAAAAGCGGGTTGGGCATCGTCGAACGACTGGCTTACCGTCCAGCCCTGAACCGTGAAGGCTTCGATGCTGAACTCGTGGTGCTCTTCATCGCCGACGTAGAATGCTGTAGTCGAGCAAGGATAGTAGTCGGGGGGGGTGGGGTGGGGTACTTCATATGCATGCATTGCCGCAGTCGTATGACCATAGACGCTCGCATCCCTACAATGCCGGGACGGAGCAACGTCGGGTTTTCACCGACCAGGAAGGCAGACATTGCTGCTGTAGCACCAAGCGCGACGCGCCGTGAGGTGTTCGGCGAGTCGCATGAAGGGTGAGCTGCAGCCTACTACGTAAGAACCGCTTGTGAGGCGGACTTGCATATGAATGACAGCCTCCAAAATAATTGATTTAATTCCTGGTGTGGCCACTTCCGGAGACAGCAATGGGTATTATTGCTATATATCTGCCTCGTGGGTGTCTTTTGCCATATACACACTACGTGATACGATAACGCCCCTTGTGCCGAGTTGAGGTTCTCAACCCCGCACAACTGATCTATATAACAAGACCGGCAGCCTTGGTGACCGCCAAAAAAATGACAAAAACAAAAAAAAACTGTACCCTGGTTGTTTACGAAGCTCACGCAGTGAGAGGCGTGTTTTACAGCGTCGTCGCCAACCGACGCCAACCCAACCGGGGGCCTTCGTTACAAGAGGGCAACAGGGCAACAGAGCTAGGCTCCATACCTCGGACAGAGCATCGACCCCCACTTCCATATTCTAGACATTTCAGGGGAGTTATTCCGACCTGTGGACGCGTGCTATATTCGATAGAGGTATCACTTTTTTTGCCGAAACGTGTTCTGAACGATCGGGCCTTCTTAACCCGTTTAGGACTGCAGTCCCGATGTGGGCACAAAACACTTGGAATTAGACTGACATCTTTCGTTTTAGACTGCAGTTCTAAAAGGGTTATAACCCATTCAGAACTGAAAAAAAAAAATGTCCGAGACTAATTGCAAGTAGTTTGTCCCCAAATTCGTGGAACCAGTTCTTAAGGGCTTAAGGGCTTATAACCCAAAATCGTCGTCGAGGAGCAATATGTGTTCAGCGCATACTTAGTTCGTGAGATTGTTCCTGCTGGGGTATTATAGCACTTGTATTTATTAATAGTTTCCTCCAAAATCATTTTTCACTTGCTATTAGTATAGAGAGCCTCAAGTGCGGAACTCAGGAAATTCAGATTGCACTCCTATCGTGGCATGCGTCTGTGCGCATATATGATCTAGCTCACGTTGGCGCGCGTGGGAGCCGCATATCTACAAGGCAAGACGAGACAAGACAAGGCAGCGCAAGGCAAGGCAAGGCAAGGCAAGACAAGACAAGACAAGAAAAGACCAGACCAGACCAGACAAGACCAGACAAGACAACACAAGAAAAGACAAGACAAGACAAGACAAGACAAGACAAGACAAGACAAGGCAAGACAACACAACACAAGACAAGACAACACAAGACAACACAAGACAACCCAAGACAACACAAAACAACACAACACAACACAACACAACACAACACAACACAACACAACACAACACAACACAACACAGCAAGCACCCACCGAGCTGAATTTGCCTGACGTAGCGGAAGAAGTTGAGGCTGAAGTCGATATCACACGCCTCGCTGTCGAACGTAACTTCTCCCGTTGCCAACGGCCCGCATGCCCACCTCGAGTCCATGTCGCCGTCCTACCGGAACAGAATCGCAAAAAAAAAAAACGATGCGAGAAGCAACCGCCGAATCAAACCACGCGGTGGAAAGCCCCAGGTGCTACGTACGAGGTGTATATGTACCTGGTATCACTCTGTCCAGACCTTGGGACATCGAAACCCCTTATTTACGACTGCCGTGTACATGAAGCAGGACATCGGGGCCATGGAGATTGCTGCTGGCATCCCTTCGTAGGACGTCGACGGTTACAGATGCAGCAGGATGTTGAGGGTGTATGACCCATGCTACGGTAAAGGTGCACCATCTTTTTTTCTGAGCAGCTCTCGTATATGTTTATTTTTTACCCTTTTTTTCCTTTTCGTTTTTTTTCGTTTTTTTTCGTTTTTTTCGTTTTTTTTTTCTCTTTTATGCACCTGGATTGCTAGCAGGGTAGGTCTTGCCTGTCGTATATGGCATTGCATTGTCTGCTCTGCTTACTGCACTGAGCGTAGTATCTCTGTGTCATTGTTTTGTGACCACAGAACTGGTACCTTTTTAGGATGAAGAATCGGCACGGACACTGGGTGTGCTGGATGTCGACGGGTAGAAAGGAAGGTTTAATGTGAAGAACACACACACATACCTCCACCTAAAAAGTGATTTTTGGGGGGAAATAAATTTGCTATCCGATGAAAATTGCTACCCGATGAAAACAATAGCATGGCCTAAGCAGGAAATCGAAGCCATGAAGTATCGTTGCTGTCATCCCTTAGGGCGTCGATACTGGCGACACAAATGAAATTCTGACGATTTTGGGTTAAGGGGCACCGACCGTCATTTCAGGAGGAAACAAAAAAAAAACAGCCACAAAATGCTACCTCTATCGTAGCACGCGTGGTCAAAGGGCCCGTTTTAACGAAGAAGAAAAAAAAATCAGTTTGAAAAGAAAAGAAAAAATATCAAATCCGCTTTTCATTGGTCAACACACGCACCAGCACCAAAGATTAGGATCCTGGGGCATGATATTTGGTGCTGGTGCGTGTGTTGACCAATGAAAAGCGAATTTGGATTTTATTTTTTTCCAAATTGAATTTCTTTTATACCTGGTCTCGCTAATTCGGGCCCTAAGGATCGTTTGGTCGTTCATGTTAATACTGCAAAACCGAACCGTCCTTACATTTCCGGGCATAAATATGGGATACACCGCGCACAGGGCGCGAGATTATACGCAGTAGCCCGGGACTATCAAAAGGAAGTCTACAGGAGAACACAAACGTACACACAAACAAAACGAGTCGCATGTCGTCGTCTCAGTCGAAATCGGCTGGCGAAGCTCTCAGTGGACAAGGGAGGGGAGGGGGCGGGGATTCGTGTGACAAATGCTTGCGGCAGGGTTCTTCGAATGGCGAAGGGGGACTGCGTGCTTTCCCCTCACCAATGCCACGTAGTGTATCCCCCGAACAAGATCAGGACGCACATAAAATCAATCATGTCCAAATTCCAGAAACAAGACAAAAATGGGAAGAGTACGGCAATTATTGTTCTGTGCCTTCTGAGGACGTTGCGTCTCGAAACATCGTTCAGGAACTACACATAAGCGACACTACAAAATCACGATGCACACTTTCATGCAGTAAACCTGTCGACTCTCTCGAGTAGGAAACGGCTTACACCCTATAGCAGATACCTGGTACACCTTCATGCACACAGCTTGCAAATATATGCCAGGTACGTATGTACGAAGTATGAGTTTCAAGATTTTTTTTTCGATCCCCCAGCATAGTTTTATTTATTTATTTTTACGTTTTTTATTACTAAAAGTAAAACAAAAAAATCCATAGCAAGAGAGCAACCTTTTTTTGGTTTTGTTTTTTCCCCTTATTATTTTACCGATGTCACGCCTCAAAAACGACTCCCACCCGGACCTGACCCTGACCCTTGCGTATATAGGCGAAACAATTATTACCCTGGCGACGACGCTACAAACACCACCTATTTATAACGCACCTTGATGTAGTAAACGTGGCAGCCCTCGAAGTGGGAAGCCGGGTCACACCCCCCGTCGCTGGACGGCCGCACATCGTAGTTGGGGTAGCCAGAAGTCCCCGTGTCTGCGCCGAGCGGCAGCAACCCAGTAGGCTTCAGCCACTTCTTTTCGGCGACCGGGCGGATGGGGGCAACCTCGCCCACGCGGAACTCCACCTGAGGGCGTCGACGAATCAATCAACCAATTAAGAAAAACGGGCCAATCACGAAAGCGGGTCAATAAGGAAAGCGGGCCAATCAGCACTGCGGGGCAACCTCGCCAACGCGGAACTCCACCTATCATATGGTCATCGATCGATCAAGCCAATCAAGAAAAGCGGGTCAACCAAGAAAGCGGGACAATACGTAAGGAAAGCGGGGCGACATCACCAACGAGGAACTCCTCCTGTTCCGGCAATCAAATCAACCCCCATCAAGCCGAATCAAGAAAAGCCGCGGCGGGCCGATCACGAAAGCGAGCAAAAAAACGACCAAAAGCGAACGGGCCTAAAAAATCGATTTGCCCGCGATGTTGAGTTGAGGGACGGCCTCGCCAACGTGGAACCCCACCCGTTCGTCAATCAACCAATCAAGAAAAGCGGGTCAATAAGGAAAGCGATGAAAAAAATCGGAAAACAGGGACAACATGGAAAGAGGGGCGACCTCACCAACGCGGAACTCCACCTGTTCGTCAATCAACCAATCAAGAAATGCGGGCCAATCAGGAAAGCGGGTTCAATAAGGAAAGCGGGCCAACACGAAAAGCGACCCGACCAAAGAAAAGCGGGCCAAACTGGAAAAAGCGGTCCAACAAAGAACGCGGTTCAACAAGGAAAGCGGGCCAATCAAGAAGAGCGAGTCAATCAGGAAAGCGCGTGCGCACATCAGTAGGTGCCCCGTAACCGCCCAGAAAAATCTACATCATGAAAAGGGGACCCCTTTTTTCCCCCACGATTCAAGACAAACTCCCCGCGCGAAGGTTTGCGGCCACAGCAGTCAGGCCGCGTCCCATCGACTCGCCTCGTTAATGCCGATACTCCCGCCGCTCGCGGGCACCGCGACGATCTTCACGTAGCGTGCCAACGCGCGAACGCCTCCGAAGGTCTGCAGACCGTCGCCGCCGACGGGGCGGTCGTCGGCCGTGATGCCCTCGCGCACCAAGAAAAACTCGCCGGACTCCCCGGCCGCCATGACGTTAAGCTGTCCATCGGCATCCTCCGAACCGCTCGAAAAAGCTGGAGAACCGAAAACGCGTCATCGTCATCGTCATCGGCAAGAACACCGGGGGGCACGTGTTATTGCTTCGCCCTCGTCGGATTTCAGGGGGGGGGGGCGGAGGGGGGGTTGACAAACAAAAAATCGACGGCTACAGCAACAGCAGCCACTGTGTCATTGGAGGATGATACAAAATTGGAAATTGGTGTCCCGAGAGGAAAGCTGGAAAACAACAACCGCGTAATCAACAGGGGGGGGGTGTACTCATTCATGCACGGCCGTAGTCGTATGGCCATAGACCCTCGCATCCCTACAATGCCGGGACGGAGCACGTTGGGTTTTCATCAACTAGGCAGACATTGCTTGCACCAAGCGCGAAGGGGGGGGGGGGCACGTGTTGGTAGGGGACGTTGCCACCAGTAGGCGGAATTCATCATCACGGATACAGTAGTAAGGTTGTTGGGCTGTGCTTCCCGTCGTCGTCCTAACCACTAGAAAAGGGCTGGAGAACAACAAAACATCGTGGTCAGCGAAAAAGGGCGGCCGGCGCATGTCAAGGGGGCACAGGTACAAATAAAGTACCTGCCATTTAGAGTGGGAGTCTACTAAATCTAAAAAGCACAAAAACAAAACGTAATACCGGTGCAAAATAGCATGACGTTTTTTATGTGCTTTTTAGATTAGTAGACTCTTAACCTCAGTCTGGGGCTAACACCAAAACGTGGGGGTTTCCACTCCCTTTTAGTTTCGGCGTTACCATTTCGTACTTGGTATTTAGTAGACCCCTCTCCTCATGTCTGGGTCTCAAAGCAAAGAGAAGCGGGGTGTCTTGTAATATCCCTCGATTCATTTTTGTTTCGTGCCTCGTTGATGCAAAAAAAAACACATCCCTGATCAAAATTGCGGATCTCACCGATGCGGAGCTGCTCGAGGGACTCGACGGTCTGAAGATCGTAAGTGATTTCGCATACCTCGCCAGACGCGCAGCTCCACGATGACGAATCGGCCGCATCCCCATCCTGTTTTGTTTTTTTTACCCAGAAGCGATGGGGAAGAAGGTGAAGGTGCACATCGGGAGCGTGCGGCGTGGTGTTGAAGTTGCATCGCAGTTGCAGTTATAGTTGAATTTGAAGCTGAAGTCCAATATCAAGTTGAATTTAACGTTGAAGTTCATGTTGAAGTTGAAGTTCGTTTTCAAGTTCAAGCTCAAGTTCCACGTTAAATTTCAGCTTCGATTTCAAGCTTGATCTCGACGTTCGACATTCTCAAACTCACGTTCGCGTTTCGAGTTCCACTTTCAAGTTCCACGTCAAGTTCAAGTCCAATTTAACGCTTAGGGCCCGTTTTAACGAAGAAGAAGAAAAATCAATTTGGAAAAAAAAAATTAAAATCCGCTTTTCATTGGTCAACACGCGCACCAGCACCAAAGATTAGGATCTTGGGGGGTGCTGTTTGGTGCTGGTGCGTGTGTTGACCAATGAAAAGCGAATGTGAATTTTATTTTTCCCAAATTAAATTTATTTCATACTCGTTAATATGGGCCCTTAACTCCAATGTCAGCGTTCGATTTATGGTGCAACTTGAATTTCAAGTTTGAATTTCTATTTCAGTACGAGGCCAAGATTAGTTTTCAAACGCGCAAGTCCAATTTCAGTCCAACTTTCAATTTCACAGGCGAAACAGACAGCAGGACAACGAGGCAAACATATTCTACTCTGTCGCGCTTCCAGACAGGCTATATCCATATATACGGCAGAGGCCGGCACTACTTCGCGCGAAAGCTTCACTCCCCCTTCTCCACGATTGTCTCACAGCGGTGCTTGTTCGCGACCCCATGTGTCATCTCTAAACATGACAGATGCCATCAAAGCGTTGCTCCGCCCTAAAGCCGGGCGTTCTCGACCACGGCCTCGCCAAGGTGTTGAAAGCGTGTTATCACTATTGTACGATCGAGGTTCAGTAGTAGGTGGTCCCTGTACAGTGCCGGTCGCGTGTATAGTGCCGGCTGCCCTACATAATGCCGGTCGAGTAGTGCCGGATGCTCTATATAGTGTCGGTCGAGTTGTGCCGGCTTCCCTATATAGTGCCGGTTGAGTAGTGCCGGCTGCCCTATATAGTGCCGGTTGAGTAGTGCCGGCTGCCCTATATAGTGCCGGTCGAGTAGTGCCGGCTGCCCTATATCATGCCGGTTGAGTAGTGCCGTCTGCCCTATATAGTGCCGGTTGAGTATATATAGTGCCGGCTGCCCTGTATAATGCCGGTGAAATCGCTTGGCACAGATGGGGTTAGCCAGTGTGGAAGCGTGCGGAGTATTGCCGGTTGCCGCTGGCGCACGCTTCGGCAGAGGCGCACCAATAGGCTTTTGCTTCTGAGGGTCTTTCCTGACTTGAGGAGCTCTATTCCATACCTCACCCGAAAAAAAAAAATGATTTTGAAGGAAAACAAAAGTGCTTCGTATATACGTACCCGATTCAACAATGCCATGGCCCAAGCTTTACAACGAAACCTATTTGCAACAACGATTTGGGGTAAAGGAGCCTTTACTACTATTATAGGTCATTCAGAAAATGTTTGCCTTAGAAGGCAAAAAAAATGTGCTAAAAAAGTGCTACCTCTGTCGTAGCAAACGCGTCTGCTATCGTGCCGGTATTTTGGGCTCGCGCGTACCGGCACTAAATAGGGACCACCACTACTGTATAGGGGACGACGGCTGCTAGCCGGAGGAACCATCCAGCATCGTCGTTGCAATGCAGTATTTTATTTAATTTCAACAGTACTGCTGTTATTAAATTTACCATCTGACAATGTGCAGCTCTTATATCAATAATACCATTCACATACACCTACTGTATCACAATCGTCAATCATATTATTCATCGCAGGTGAAGTCAACATTCGATCGCAATATCAGTTTTCGGGTGAGAGGTGTTATAAGACTGGGTGAGACACAGAGTATCCCCTTGCAGGTTTGTCTGTTAAGCATCCTTGGTGTTACTCACTTTCCGTAGAATCAAGCGTACCTGGTAGAAGAGGAGCAGCTTTATTAAATCCCCGAGCAAGATGACATCTGCCTCGGACGGGCTTCAAGTATAGCCCTCAGACCTTATAAATACCCCGAATACGAATGCCATCCAAGTTAGACGAAAACGGACCAAATACCTATACAGAGGTAATTACCGGCCTTCCTAGCCCGTACCATTTCAGAGGGGTAAAAAGCTCGTCTATATATTATACGC
Source organism: Saccharina japonica (assembly GCA_008828725.1). Lineage (NCBI taxonomy): Eukaryota > Phaeophyceae > Laminariales > Laminariaceae > Saccharina > Saccharina japonica. The sequence continues at coordinate 80,189 of MEHQ01003292.1, read as the reverse complement.
AGCGAGGAGCCTCCGAAAAAAAATGAAAATGAAAACTTGGAACGCTGATGCCAGCACTACATACGGTACGTACTTGGCGATACACGCTGCGCTCTCTAAAAACACCATAGTCTCACCACGGTGTTCATGGCCGAGGCGTCGTCAGCGGTAGCCGTAGCGGAGATCGTGGACCGGGTGGCGGCAGACACACCGAGGGCTTCCACGTCGTCGACGGAAACGTAGATCTCCACCTGCAAGAAGGCCAATACATAGGGTTAGGGTTATCTCCACCTGCATGAAGGCTAATGCATGAACACAAGAAAAAAACGGGCCAGAGGAGAGACTCGATATCTCAACGTGCAACGAGCAACAATACACCAGGTATGATACTGCTGTATGTGTACGTGAAAACGCAGCACCAGAGACATGGGAAGTTTGTATTTGCGCGAACTGCGTACTTGCTGGGGCTTCTATATCGTCGATCTGGCCCCATATAGATAATCAAATCGCAAGAGCAGCAGAACGAAAGTATTTAAAAACAAAAATGGGCCAGAAGCAGAAGAGACTAACTGGAATCTCAACCAGCACCACTACAAGGAGGTGGCACCAACTATTACTACATGAACGCAAACGTTAAACATGTCAAGACCCGCACGTACATTGTTGCGCCGGGGTTAGTGCTTCCGATGTTTCGCAAGTCCTAACTCGCAAAAGCGATGGCGCCATGAGCAGCCTCAAGGGGGGGGGGGGGGGGGNCAAGACAAAGACAAGACAAGACAAGACAAGAAAAGACCAGACCAGACCAGACAAGACCAGACAAGACAACACAAGAAAAGACAAGACAAGACAAGACAAGACAAGACAAGACAAGACAAGGCAAGACAACACAACACAAGACAAGACAACACAAGACAACACAAGACAACCCAAGACAACACAAAACAACACAACACAACACAACACAACACAACACAACACAACACAACACAACACAACACAACACAGCAAGCACCCACCGAGCTGAATTTGCCTGACGTAGCGGAAGAAATTGAGGCTGAAGTCGATATCACACGCCTCGCTGTCGAACGTAACTTCTCCCGTTGCCAACGGCCCGCAGGCCCACCTCGAGTCCATGTCGCCGTCCTAACGGAACAGAATCGCAAAAAAAAACGATGCGAGAAGCAACCGCCTAATCAAACCACGCGGTGGAAAGCCCCAGGTGCTATAATACGTACGAGGTATACATGTATATGTACCTGGTATCACTCTGTCCAGACCTTGGGACATCGAAATCCGTTATTTACGACTGCCGTGTGTATGAAGCAGGACATCGGGGCCATGAATATTGTTGCTGGCATCCCTTAGGGCGTCGACGGTTACAGATGCAGCAGGATGTTGAAGATGTTGAGGGTGTATGACCCATGCCACGGTAAAGGTGCACCATCTTTTTTTTCTGAGCAGCTCTATATGTTTGTTTTTTATTCTTTTTTTCCTTTTCGTTTTTACTCTTTTTTTCTTTTTTTTTTCTCGTTTTTTTCGTTTTTTTCTCTTTCATGCACCTGGATTGCTAGCAGGGTAGGTCTTGCCTGTCGTATAGGGCATTGCATTGTCTGCTCTGCTTACTGCACTGAGCGTAGTATCTCTGTGTCGTAGTTTTGTGACCACATAACTGGTACCTTTTTAGGATGAAGAATCGGCACGGACACTGGGTGTGCTGGATGTCGACTGGTAAAAAAGGAAGGTTTCATGTGAAGAACACACACATACCTCCACCTAAAAAGTGATTTTTGGGGGGAAATAAAATTGCTATCCGATGAAAATTGCCACCCGATGAAACAATAGCATGGCCTGAGCAGGAAATCGGAGCCATGAAGTATCGTTGCTGTCATCCCTTAGGGCGTCGATACTGGCGACACAAATGAACTTCTGACGACTTTGGGTTAAGGGGCACCGACCGTCATTTCAGAAGGAAACACAAAAAAAAACAGTGAAAAAATGCTACCTCTATCGTAGCACGCGTGGTCATAAGGGCCCGTTTTAACGAAGAAGAAAAAAAATCAATTTGGAAAAAAACATATTCAAATCCGCTTTTCATTGGTCAACACACGTACCAGCACCAAAGATTAGGATCCTGGGGCATGATATTTGGTGCTGGTGCGTGTGTTGACCAATGAAAAGCGAATTTTATTTTTATTTTTTTGCAAATTGAATTTATTTTATACTCGTTAATTCGGGCCCTAACGAAGAAGAAAAAATCAATTTGAAAAAAAAAAATCAAATCCGCTTTTCATTGGTCAACACACGCACCAGCACCAAAGATTAGGATCCTGGGGCATGATATTTGGTGCTGGTGCGTGTGTTGACCAATGAAAAGCTAATTTGAATTTTATTTTTTCCAAATTGAATTTCTTTTATACCTGGTACTCGCTAGTTCGGGCCCTAAGGATCGTTTGGTCGTTCATGTTAATACTGCCAAACCGAACCGTCCTTACATTTCCGGGCAGAAATATGGGATACACCGCGCACAGGGCGCGAGATTATACGCAGTAGCCCGGGACTAGAAAAAGGAAGCCTACAGGAGAACACAAACGTACACCCAAACAAAACAAGTCGCATGTCGTAGTCTCAGTCGAAATCGGCTGGCGAAGCTCTCAGTGGACAAGGCAGGGGAGGGGGCGGGGATTCGTGTGATAAATGCTTGCGGCAGGGTTCTTCGAATGGCGAAGGGGGGGGGACGCTTACACTGCGTGCTTTCCCCTCACCAATGCCACGTAGTGTATCCCCCGAACAAGATCAGGACGCACATAAAATCAATCTTGTCCAAATTCCAGAAACAAGACAAAAATGGGAAGAGTACGGCAATTATTGTTCTGTGCCTTCTGAGGACGTTGCGTCTCGAAACATCGTTCAGGAACTACACATAAGCGACACTACAAAATCACGATGCACACTTTCATGCAGTAAACCTGTCGACTCTCTCGAGTAGGAAACGGCTTACACCCTATAGCAGATACCTGGTACACCTTCATGCACACAGCTTGCAAATATATGCCAGGTACGTATGTACGAAGTATGAGTTTCAAGATTTTTTTTCGATCCCCCAGCATAGTTTTATTTATTTATTTTTACGTTTTTTATTACTAAAAGTAAAACAAAAAAATCCATAGCAAGAGAGCAACCTTTTTTTGGTTTTGTTTTTTCCCCTTATTATTTTACCGATGTCACGCCTCAAAAACGACTCCCACCCGGACCTGACCCTGACCCTTGCGTATATAGGCGAAACAATTCTTACCCTGGCGACGACGCTACAAACACCACCTATTTATAACGCACCTTGATGTAGTAAACGTGGCAGCCCTCGAAGTGGGAAGCCGGGTCACACCCCCCGTCGCTGGACGGCCGCACGTCGTAGTTGGGGTAACCGGAAGTCCCCGTGTCTGCGCCGAGCGGCAGCAGTCCAGTCGGCTTCAGCCACTTCTTTTCGGCGACCGGGCGGATGGGGGCAACCTCGCCCACGCGGAACTCCACCTAGTAAGGGCGTCGATTAATCAATCAACCAATTAAGAAAAGCGGGCCAATTACGAAAGCGGGTCAATAAGGAAAGCGGGCCAATAAGCACTGCGGGGCAACCTCGCCAACGCGGAACTCCACCTATCATATGGTCATCGATCGATCAAGCCAATCAAGAAAAGAGGGTCAACCAAGAAAGCGGGACAATACGTAAGGAAAGCGGGGCGACATCACCAACGAGGAACTCCTCCTGTTCCGGCAATCAAATCAACCCCCATCAAGCCGAATCAAGAAAAGCCGCGGCGGGCCGATCACGAAAGCGAGCAAAAAAACGCCCAAAAGCGAACGGGCCTAAAAAATCGATTTGCCCGCGATGTTGAGTTGGGGGACGGCCTCGCCAACGTGGAACCCCACCCGTTCGTCAATCAACCAATCAAGAAAAGCGGGTCAATAAGGAAAGCGATGAAAAAAATCGGAAAACAGGGACAACACGGAAAGAGGGGCGACCTCACCAACGCGGAACTCCACCTGTTCGTCAATCAACCAATCAAGAATTGCGGGCCAATCAGGAAAGCGGGTTCAATAAGGAAAGCGGGCCAACACGAAAAGCGAGCCGACCAAAGAAAAGCGGGCCAAACTGGAAAAAGCGGTCCAACAAAGAACACGGTTCAACAAGGAAAGCGGGCCAATCAAGAAGAGCGAGTCAATCAGGAAAGCGCGCGCGCACATCAGTAGGTGCCCCGTAACCGCCCAGAAAAATCTACATCATGAAAAGGGGACCCCTTTTTCCCCCCACGATTCAAGACAAACTCCCCGCGCGAAGGTTTGCGGCCACAGCAGTCAGGCCGCGTCCCATCGACTCGCCTCGTTAATGCCGATACTCCCGCCGCTCGCGGGCACCGCGACGATCTTCACGTAGCGTGCCAACGCGCGAACGCCTCCGAAGGTCTGCAGACCGTCGCCGCCGACGGGGCGGTCGTCGGCCGTGATGCCCTCGCGCACCGAGAAAAACTCGCCGGACTCCCCGGCCGCCATGACGTTAAGCTGTCCATCGGCATCCTCCGAACCGCTCGAAAAAGCTGGAGAACCGAAAACGCGTCATCGTCATCGTCATCGGCAAGAACACCGGGGGGCACGTGTTATTGCTTCGCCCTCGTCGGATTTCAGGGGGGGGGGGGGGGGGGGGGGTTGACAAACAAAAAATCGACGGCTACAGCAACAGCAGCCACTGTGTCATTGGAGGATGATACAAAATTGGAAATTGGTGTCCCGAGAGGAAAGCTGGAAAACAACAACCGCGTAATCAACGGGGGGGGGGTGTACTCATTCATGCACGGCCGTAGTCGTATGGCCATAGACCCTCGCATCCCTACAATGCCGGGACGGAGCACGTTGGGTTTTCATCAACTAGGCAGACATTGCTTGCACCAAGCGCGAAGGGGGGGGGGGGCACGTGTTGGTAGGGGACGTTGCCACCAGTAGGCGGAATTCATCATCACGGATACAGTAGTAAGGTTGTTGGGCTGTGCTTCCCGTCGGCGTCCTAACCACTAGAAAAGGGCTGGAGAACAACAAAACATCGTGGTCAGCGAAAAAGGGCGGCCGGCGCATGTCAAGGGGGCACAGGTACAAATAAAGTACCTGCCATTTAGAGTGGGAGTCTACTAAATCTAAAAAGCACAAAAACAAAACGTAATACCGGTGCAAAATAGCATGACGTTTTTTATGTGCTTTTTAGATTAGTAGACTCTTAACCTCAGTCTGGGGCTAACACCAAAACGTGGGGGTTTCCACTCCCTTTTAGTTTCGGCGTTACCATTTCGTACTTGGTATTTAGTAGACCCCTCTCCTCATGTCTGGGTCTCAAAGCAAAGAGAAGCGGGGTGTCTTGTAATATCCCTCGATTCATTTTTGTTTCGTGCCTCGTTGATGCAAAAAAAAACACATCCCTGATCAAAATTGCGGATCTCACCGATGCGGAGCTGCTCGAGGGACTCGACGGTCTGAAGATCGTAAGTGATTTCGCATACCTCGCCAGACGCGCAGCTCCACGATGACGAATCGGCCGCATCCCCATCCTGTTTTGTTTTTTTTACCCAGAAGCGATGGGGAAGAAGGTGAAGGTGCACATCGGGAGCGTGCGGCGTGGTGTTGAAGTTGCATTGCAGTTGCAGTTATAGTTGAATTTGAAGCTGAAGTCCAATATCAAGTTGAATTTAACGTTGAAGTTCATGTTGAAGTTGAAGTTCGTTTTCAAGTTCAAGCTCAAGTTCCACGTTAAATTTCAGCTTCGATTTCAAGCTTGATCTCGACGTTCGACATTCTCAAACTCACGTTCGCGTTTCGAGTTCCACTTTCAAGTTCCACGTCAAGTTCAAGTCCAATTTAACGCTTAGGGCCCGTTTTAACGAAGAGAAAAAAATCAATTTAGAAAAGAAAATCCGCTTTTCATTGGTCAACACGCGCACCAGCACCAAAGATTAGGATCTTGGGGGGTGCTGGTGCGTGTGTCGACCAATGAAAAGCGAATGTGAATTTTATTTTTCCCAAATTAAATTTATTTCATACTCGTTAATATGGGCCCTTAACTCCAATGTCAGCGTTCGATTTATGGTGCAACTTGAAGTTCAAGTTTGAATTTCTATTTCAGTACGAGGCCAAGATTAGTTTTCAAACGCGCAAGTCCAATTTCAGTCCAACTTTCAATTTCACAGGCGAAACAGACAGCAGGACAACGAGGCAAACATATTCTACTCTGTCGCGCTTCCAGACAGGCTATATCCATATATACGGCAGAGGCCGGCACTACTTCGCGCGAAAGCTTCACTCCCCCTTCTCCACGATTGTCTCACAGCGGTGCTTGTTCGCGACCCCATGTGTCATCTCTAAACATGACAGATGCCATCAAAGCGTTGCTCCGCCCTAAAGCCGGGCGTTCTCGACCACGGCCTCGCCAAGGTGTTGAAAGCGTGTTATCACTATTGTACGATCGAGGTTCAGTAGTAGGTGGTCCCTGTACAGTGCCGGTCGCGTGTATAGTGCCGGCTGCCCTACATAATGCCGGTCGAGTAGTGCCGGATGCTCTATATAGTGTCGGTCGAGTTGTGCCGGCTTCCCTATATAGTGCCGGTTGAGTAGTGCCGGCTGCCCTATATAGTGCCGGTTGAGTAGTGCCGGCTGCCCTATATAGTGCCGGTCGAGTAGTGCCGGCTGCCCTATATCATGCCGGTTGAGTAGTGCCGTCTGCCCTATATAGTGCCGGTTGAGTATATATAGTGCCGGCTGCCCTGCATAATGCCGGTGAAATCGCTTGGCACAGATGGGGTTAGCCAGTGTGGAAGCGTGCGGAGTATTGCCGGTTGCCGCTGGCGCACGCTTCGGCAGAGGCGCACCAATAGGCTTTTGCTTCTGAGGGTCTTTCCTGACATGAGGAGCTCTATTCCATACCTCACCCGAAAAAAAAAAATGATTTTGAAGGAAAACAAAAGTGCTTCGTATATACGTACCCGATTCAACAATGCCATGGCCCAAGCTTTACAACGAAACCTATTTGCAACAACGATTTGGGGTAAAGGAGCCTTTACTACTATTATAGGTCATTCAGAAAATGTTTGCCTTAGAAGGCAAAAAAAATGTGCTAAAAAAGTGCTACCTCTGTCGTAGCAAACGCGTCTGCTATCGTGCCGGTATTTTGGGCTCGCGCGTACCGGCACTAAATAGGGACCACCACTACTGTATAGGGGACGACGGCTGCTAGCCGGAGGAACCATCCAGCATCGTCGTTGCAATGCAGTATTTTATTTAATTTCAACAGTACTGCTGTTATTCAATTTACCATCTGACAATGTGCAGCTCTTATATCAATAATACCATTCACATACACCTACTGTATCACAATCGTCAATCATATTATTCATCGCAGGTGAAGTCAACATTCGATCGCAATATCAGTTTTCGGGTGAGAGGTGTTATAAGACTGGGTGAGACACAGAGTATCCCCTTGCAGGTTTGTCTGTTAAGCATCCTTGGTGTTACTCACTTTCCGTAGAATCAAGCGTACCTGGTAGAAGAGGAGCAGCTTTATTAAATCCCCGAGCAAGATGACATCTGCCTCGGACGGGCTTCAAGTATAGCCCTCAGACCTTATAAATACCCCGAATACGAATGCCATCCAAGTTAGACGAAAACGGACCAAATACCTATACAGAGGTAATTACCGGCCTTCCTAGCCCGTACCATTTCAGAGGGGTAAAAAGCTCGTCTATATATTATACGCAGCGAGGAGCCTCCGAAAAAAAATGAAAATGAAAACTTGGAACGCTGATGCCAGCACTACATACGGTACGTACTTGGCGATACACGCTGCGCTCTCTAAAAACACCATAGTCTCACCACGGTGTTCATGGCCGAGGCGTCGTCAGCGGTAGCCGTAGCGGAGATCGTGGACCGGGTGGCGGCAGACACGCCGAGGGCTTCCACGTCGTCGACGGAAACGTAGATCTCCACCTGCAAGAAGGCCAATACATAGGGTTAGGGTTATCTCCACCTGCATGAAGGCTAATGCATGAACACAAGAAAAAAACGGGCCAGAGGAGAGACTCGATATCTCAACGTGCAACGAGCAACAATACACCAGGTATGATACTGCTGTATGTGTACGTGAAAACGCAGCACCAGAGACATGGGAAGTTTGTATTTGCGCGAACTGCGTACTTGCTGGGGCTTCTATATCGTCGATCTGGCCCCATATAGATAATCAAATCGCAAGAGCAGCAGAACGAAAGTATTTAAAAACAAAAATGGGCCAGAAGCAGAAGAGACTAACTGGAATCTCAACCAGCACCACTACAAGGAGGTGGCACCAACTATTACTACATGAACGCAAACGTAAAACATGTCAAGACCCGCACGTACATTGTTGCGCCGGGGTTAGTGCTTCCGATGTTTCGCAAGTCCTAACTCGCAAAAGCGATGGCGCCATGAGCAGCCTCAAGGGGGGGGGGGGGGCGTACTCATTTGTTGCTTGCCTTAGTCATTTGACCATTGACCACGCATCCCTTTCGAGACGGAGCGAGGGGGGGGAATCCGAGCTTCTTAGAACCAGGGGCCAGGAGAGCTACGTAAGGGCTATTTCTGCGCCAACTACAGTAGTAGTAGAATTACCTATTGTATTATTACGGGCCTACGGTATACGAAAAAAAAAACTACCGGCAGTTTTACTAACCAAATTGTCCTATTTGCTAGTGCCCCCCCCCCCCCCGACCGTCATTAGGCGTCTTAAGACGAATGCTACGATAGAGGTGCACCGTGATGTTTCTGCCTTATAAGGGTGGTCACTTGAGGAGCTCCATACCTCACCCGAAAAACGATTCTGCAAGAAACCAAAAGTGCTACCCGACCAACAATCCCATGAGCTATTAATAGGTATACTATGGAAAATATGACGACGCAACAATGAAAGTCCGACGGATTTGGGTTAAGGAGCCCGATCATTCAGAAAAAAAAAAACAGGAAAAAAGTGCTACCTCTATCGTAGCACGCGTCGATTCAATGCAGTTTTCGTCTGATATCGACGCGTGCTAAGATAGGAATAGCATTTTTTTTTGCCAGAGCACTTTGTAACCGACGATTACTGACTATTAGTATACTCCTCAAGCGAGCAACTACCCAATAAGGCATGTGCCTTATGACTATTACTGACTATGTTTATATTAGTATACTCCTCAACTGAGGAACTGCCCAATAAGGCATGTGCCTTATGACTATTACTGAATATTAGTATACTCCTCAACTGATGAACTACCCTATAAGGCATGTGCCTTACGACTATTACTGACTATTAGTATACTCCTCAACTGATGAACTACCCTATAAGGCATGTGCCTTACGACTATTACTGACTATTAGTATACTCCTCAGCTGAGGAACTGCCCAATAAGGCATGTGCCTTACGACGATTACTGACTATTAGTATACTCCTCAACTGAGGAACTGCCCTATAAGGTATGTGCCTTACGACTATTACTGACTATTAGTATACTCCTCGACTGAGAAACTGCCCAATAAGGCATGTGCCTTATGACTATTACTGACTATTAGTATACTCCTCGACTGAGGAACTGCCCAATAAGGCATGTACCTTATGACTACTACTGACTATTAGTATACTCCTCAACTGAGAAAATACCCAATAAGGCGTGTAACCACCCTATAAGGCATGCACCTTACGAGGCATGCCTTATCGTCGATCCCATTGTTGTTTTACAATATTATTGAAAACAACAACGTACGATGGGACCCCGAAGTTAAGCGCCCGCCTTTTTTTATCAGAATAAGTTTTTTGGGGGGAGACACAGAGGGGTCCTTACGTGAGGAAGGACAGGAGCCTGAGCCCCAGGGGGAAAAAAAATAAGTCCCTTATAGGTGTACCGCCGTAGCACACGTTGAACTCCACCCTTGGCTGACTGACTGACTGACCTCAGAGATGGCCAAGTACTCGCCGGGCTCCATGATGCCCTGGATGGTGAACGCGGCGCCTTCGGAGCCTTCCACCCCCGGAATTTCTTGCAGCTCCGTCGCTCCGGGGGTGCCTTCCCACTCGCTCACCACAACTTCGCCATCCACCAAAACCCGTAGCGTGCTCACCGCGCTGTCGGCGCTGAGAGCTGCCACGGCAAGGTTTTCGCAAATGGCATGTAATCGTAAAGCAGTACGAAAGCTTAGCACTTATTCGAGTGGAAACATATTTTTTTTTTGTCAAGGTACAACTGCTGCGTTGGTCTGTCCAAAAGGGAGTGCGTTGGTCTGCCCAACCATTGTATTCGCCAAAAAAAGGAACAGCAGTACTACCTACCCCTGTGTTGGTCTGTCCAACCATTGTTTTCGCCCATACAAGGTACAGTGCTACCCCTGTGTTGGTCTGTCCAACCATTGTTTTCGCCCATAAATGTCCAACCATTTTTTTCGCCCATAAAAGGTACAGTGCTACCCCTGTGTTGGTCTGTCCAACCACTGTTTTCGCCCATAAATGTCCAACCATTTTTTTCGCCCATAAAAGGTACAACAGTGCTACCTACCCCTGTGTTGGTCTGTCTAACCATTGTTTAGGTTAAAAAAAAGTACAGCAGTACCTACATTACCCCGCGTAGACTCTCTCTCTGTGTCTCTCTCTCACCGATTTTGACCGCCGCAAGGGTCCTCTTGGTGAAGAAGGACTCCGACAGCGCGTAGGTCACGCCGCACGTGATGAACTGGCTGAAGTCGTCATCGGACCCGAATATGTTGACCGGCTTGGTGCAGCCGTAGCGAGAGTCAGCCTCCAGCAGCCCATCCTGAAACACAAGAAAAAAAAAAAAAAAGTTTGGTGTGAGACGTGAGGCATGAGACAGCATTTTCATACGTATTGGAAAGGGTCTCCTGGAGAATATCGACAACATGTTACCCAGCGGACGTGGTTTGGGGGGGTTCCAAGTTGTCAAACCGGGATTTTCCAAGGTAAACTAACGGGTGCCCGGGGCACCAAATACTCGGCGAGTATGGGGTGTTACTCGTACCCATGACAGGTAGTAATTAACAAAGCCGGGTAACACTCGCGAGTGACCGGCAAAATTGGCAAAAGGGTGTTAATACAATCCACTACCAAGGGCCAGGTAGCGAACAAATCATGTTGGACGCATGCTACGGCAGAGGTGCACCATGTAGTTTCCGGGGTTCCTCACTTGAGTAGCTCTATACTATTAATAGTAGTAAGTCAAAAACATATTTTGGGTGGAGCTAAAAGTGCTGTATACCCCCAAGACCAATCCCATGGCCCACGTACTGCTGTAGGTATTAACCCTTATAGGACTGGAGTCCCGTGTTGGGGGACAAATTACTTAGAATTAGAGTTGTTTGTCCCCAAAACGGGACTGCAGTTCTAAAAGGGCTAAAAAGAAAAAAGATTGCCAACACAAGACTATTATTCCGAAGAACTTTGGATGAAGGAGCCCCCCCCCCTCCCCCCCCCGTTTCATTCAGAAAAACGTTTCAGCGAAAAAAGTGCTACGTACTCGTACCTTTAACGTAGCACGCGCCAATGATCCTGTAAAATACCAGGTATACCACAGGGTCGGACGGATGACGATCTACAGTAGATCACCTAGACCCGAATTTACCGTTAGGATAATGATGCCCATGATCTGCAGCAGTGGGTACCCCGATTTAAGAGAGAATGCCCAAGATAAGAGCGGTCAAATCGGCATGTTGTCCCGCCTATTATACTAAAAGCTATATGTTTCCCACTACAGATACCACTCTGTCCAGAAATATAAGCACCGTTTAAATTTAATATTGATGTATAACATGTGCTTATATATATGGACAGAGTGGTACGAAAGAGCAATGTGTACTCGTAGCTAATCAAGAGCGCTTCCTTTAGGCTTGTCACTAGTCGCTCTCAACTCGGGGTACCCAGTACTGTAGCACAGATCCAACCTAGGAGACCTGTCCAAGAGCATGCAGAGGGTACGGCTCCCACCCGGAAAAAAAGGAGCTAGATCATACAGATCATGGATCTATCTATCTATCTGCCCTGAAATATCTACATCATCAAACGGGAATGATCTGTATGATCTGTCCGTTGTGTGATAACCGATAACCTAGGAGACCTGTCCAAGAGCATGCAGAGGGTACGGCTCCCACCCGGAAAAAAAGGAGCTAGATCATACAGATCATACAGATCATGGATCTATCTATCTATCTGCCCTGAAATATCTACATCATCAAACGGGTCTACTCGTATATGATCTGTCCGTTGTGTGAAATTCCCGTGAAGACCACTTCGCACAAGTGCGCGAGCGATCGGTTATCGGCGCTCGATTTCTCCGCAACAGGAAGGTTTTTGCCAATATTTACCGACCGAATCAAGTTTTTTTGTTTTTTGTTTTGTGTGTTCCACCTCATTTATTATCTTCGCCCTTCTTTTCCTCTCTCCCTCTACGTATTAGTCGTAACTCAGATCCGAGATCACTGAATGGGCTCTTCTCTTCCCTCCCCACTACGGTATATACATACATAAGTGCCTTGCCTTTTTTTTTAAATCAGATCTGGTTCATCGACAAGCTTTCCGAAAATAAAATTATATTCGCCTTTCTTCAGTGCACCCTTCACCGCGCTGTCGAGAAAACGAACGCTGAAAACACGATCGCACAGCTTGTGCGAACTCAACGCCTTTTTAATATACAACTCCCTACGTAGAGGTGGTGGCAAGGCTAAGGCTCGTCGTGTCGTTTGGGGGCGGCCAAGAAGACGCTTACATAACTTAACTCACCCTGGTCAGAAGGCCGATGCATTTCCCCACGTAGCAGTCGCTGTCGATGGGATCAACTCCGCCAAACGAATTCGAGATCTGGAAGTCACCAGCACGGGCGTACTCCCCACTAGCCGAAGCTTCGAAGACGGGCAAAATCTCGGCGATGTCGACGGTCACGGCTGAAAACGGGCGCGGGACGATATATGTATACGACGCGCACGAGGAAAACGCCGTATACGAATACGAATCGGGTTTGCGCAATGATCAGAACCTCCAAAACTAGGCATCGGATTTTTACCATACATTAAAATAACACTTAAACCTTACGGATACTTAGCTGAAAAATGGGGCATATTGTGCCCCCTACTAAAAGGGTGCTGTTTCGCGAACATACTGGTAGGTACACTAAAGACAAGTAAGATGTACCATTTCCCGAGAAATGGGACCTTTTACCTTGGATTCAAGTAAGCAGAATGCAGAGGCACTCAGGGCAAGTCCCTGCGCCCAAGGTACCAGCTCCGGGGTAAGCAGCAAGCCCCTTCTTAGCCAATCATATTTATATGAAAGTATTAAATCTCGATTCGTGATTTCACATTCTAATATTTATTTATTTCCATCCCGTTTATTATGCAGAATATTCTCGGAAGAATGAGAGAATGTGAGTTTTGTACGTACGTAAGAAGTTTAGCCAATCAGATGAATGCAGCGATACATCGTAGTATGAATCGTGGCCCTCGGTACACACCTGGTTCAGAGCGTAGTTGTGACCAGCACGTGATAGCGCATTGCAGCAGAGTCAGAGCTACATGTCCAAGGTGTGTTATAGACTAGTTTTGAGTTCGCACTTCTGTCTTTCTCCCTCCCTAGTCGTAACTCAGATACGGGGTCACGAAGTATAGGCTCCTCTCCCTCCTCCCCCACTACGGTTCTTGCCTTGATTTTTACCGCGCAGAGGGTTAAGCCCTCCCAACGCTCGTCGATCTTCATCGAATTGTTTGGCCGTATCCAAAGGGTCAAGACAACACACCCACTCGTGGACGGATTTTCGAAGCTGGTTTTCTCGCCAGTCAAGAAGAAGGGCACAAAAACGAGTCACGCGTCTATGGAAAGATCTCGTCGCCGAGATCATTCCCAAGCCGCCATTTTCGTTGTGTATGCATGCGCCCCTCTAAGGCACGGTGTGGAGAAAAAGCGCCTCCGAAATTCGTCCCAGGGTGGTGTGTAAACTTTGCGCGGTACGAGGTGCGTGTAGAAAGCTGAGAAGTGACGCGGAGGGAATTCATTTAGCGGTACGTAATTCCTCTCGCTTGCGGCGGGTACTCTACTGGTAGAGGAAGTATTCAGTACAGGAAACCTTTTTTTACTAAAAGAAACAGGAAAGCTGTGGTGGTATTCATTCAGTGCAGGACACATTTAGTAAGAAACAGGAAAGCTGGTCGTCTGGTTCAAGCTAGATTTCTTATTTTAGAATGGGTGCGTGTAGAATGGGCGAGTTCTACAGTGCACCACAGCAGTCAGTATCTTCTCAGTGCGACGACTCCCGAATTTTGTGTTTTCCGGCAAACCTCAAGCCTGCCTTTCTTATTGCTCGTTTTCTTGTAGGGTGTCTGTCCTGTACGGTACTGCTGTATATATATGCACATGCGTTCAAGCAGGTACGAGCGTCGGCGACATTTGCTAGGACACAAAAAGAAAAACGTACAGCGGTAGTACGGCCCCGCCAGCAAGAGGCACCTACTATGAGCAAGCCTTATACTTTTATTGTGATATCGTTCTTGTCAAACCTTGAGCATATATTATTACATACCAGGTACGTAATATGTAGGTAAGCGCTCGCCCACTGAGCACATTTGTTTTATCCAGTTTTCGTAGCCTCCCTCAAAGCGTGCGTGAGCCGTATGTTCCTTATCAACCTTAGAAGGTTGTTTCTTATCCGTGGGCCTATTATGCTTGTACGAGCGTCGACGACATATACATGCGAAGACACAAGGTAAGAGTCCGACAGGCCCACATCGATGGCGTGGGGATGGAACTATATCATCCTGCTGTAGGATGCGAACCCCTTAAGAACTGGTCCGACGTACCTGGTACATAAGTGTTTGGGGACGAATTACTTGGAATAAGTGTTGCCTAATATTTTCAGTTCTGAATTTAGAACAGAACATAAGAGTACGAACTTGATTTGAGATGGAAGGAGCAAGGACACAAAAAAAAATGGGAAAAACAGAAAATAAATGTAGTAAATGTGATCTCAAGCCGGAAAGTAGGTTCGTACGTACAGAAACGACTTTTTATTTTGTGCAAACGTACATCGGGCTTCTTTTTCTTCCCGTGTGATAATATTTTTCCGGAGTGCTTATGAGGGACTAACGTTGAAGTTCATGCTATACACCATACAGTATACAGAGTACATAGTCGGACGGCAAGAAGAATAATGATAATATGATAATACAAATACGCATCTTTGTTAACCTTCGAGCGATAAAAAAGGATAGCAAAAAAGAACCGGGGGCGAGGGGGGGCGAAGGGGGGGNGCGAAGACACAAGGTAAGAGTCCGACAGGCCCACATCGATGGCGTGGGGATGGAACTATATCATCCTGCTGTAGGATGCGAACCCCTTAAGAACTGGTCCCACGTACCTGGTACATACGTGTTTGGGGACGAATTACTTGGAATAAGTGTTGCCTAATATTTTCAGTTCTGAATCCAGAACAAAACATAAGAGTACGAACTTGATTTGAGATGGAAGGAGCAAGGACACAAAAAAAAATGGGAAAAACAGAAAATAAATGTAGTAAATGTGATCTCAAGCCGGAAAGTAGGTTCGTACGTACAGAAACGACTTTTTATTTTGTGCAAACGTACATCGGGCTTCTTTTTCTTCCCGTGTGATAATATTTTTCCGGACTCACAGATTTTATGTCCTCATGCAGGACGTACATCTTGTATATATGAGAACAAAAGAGGACGCTGCAGAATTCAGGGAGCGTGTGCGTTGTATCGGTCGCCCCGATGGTCTAGAGGTAACCTCGAACGCTTCTGAACGTTGATGTCTGGAGTTCGAATCTCACGTGGGTCGGACTTTTGAGTTTATTTCCAAAAATAAATAAAAAACGGAATCAACTGCTGAGAGCGCCAATTAATAGTAGCGTGGGTAGGCACAATTCGATGCGAGTCGACGAGGGAAGGAAAGGCTGATGTCTTCTCGCGATAAAAATGCAAGGCAAGAATCGTAGTGGGGGAGGAGGGAGAAGAGCCTACTTTGTGACCCCGGATCTGAGTTACGACAAGGGAGGAGAGAGAAAGGAAGGGCGAAGATAATAAATGGGATGGACAAAAAAAAAAAAAAAAAAAAAAAAAAGTGGGCCATGGGGTTGTTCATGGGGTATAATATGATAATACAAATTACGCATGCTTTGTTACCTTGCGAGCGGATTAAAAAGAAGCGATTAGCAAAAAAAGGTACCGTGGGACTGGAGCGGGGGAGGCGGCGAAAGGGGCGGGGGGGGGGCGGTGTAATCATGTCGTGCCACTCGGCCGTTCCGTCCGTATCGTATTATGTCGTTTTCGTAGTCGTATGACCATAGTCCCTCGCATCCCTACAATGCCGGGACGGAGCACGTTGGGTTTTCACCAACCAGGGGGGCGGGGGCGGGGAGAGACCCTGCTGTGAGTGACCACTATAATACCGTACGAGTATGAATAGGTGTTGGGTGCTTTGTTGCGCTGAAGGCCTACTACTACTGCTGTTCGAGAACTGGTCCCACCTTTCTGGGTACAAACTACTTGGAATTAGTGTTGGATAATGTTTTCAGTTCTGAACGGGTTAAGGCACCCTTCTCCCACGGACCATTTTCGGGTTGCAGGTTGGTTGAGCTGGAACGTGAAAGTGACCCCGATTTTTGTTGCGACCATACAATAAATGTGCTTGCGCTGTTTACCAGGATCCAGGATGTTGGTGAGCTATGTACTTCGTCAGGACCATACGACCCTACGTATACGTATACAAGCAGTGAGTTCAGCGACAAGCAGAAGCGACACGCCATAGACACACAGACACACACTTCCTGAATTCTACAGCCTCAGATTGTGTCCCCCTCATACGGGATGTACACCCTACATGAAGACATATAAAATTCGTAAGTACGCGCGATCGAAGTATTACACTCAGCTAGCAAATATCAGCTTCGACGAAATCCTCGAGCTCACAGCTGTTTTTTTTTTTCAAATTTTTAAATATATCAGATGATGTCTTTCTTGTCTGTTTTTTTCAGATTCATTTTTTGCTCGGACTGAAACAAGGTTGAGGTTGGCGAGAGGAGACTTCTGCTGTGCTGTGCCTGCGCATCCCACATTTTTTTTTTGTTGCTTCGGCAGGCTTCGGTTTTTTTTAATCCCATTTATTATCTTCGCCCTTCGCTCTCCCTCTTTAGTCGTAACTCAGATCCGGGGTCACTAAGTAGGCTCTTCTCCCCCCTCCCCACTATGGTATACCAGGTATATAATACGTGCCTTGCTTTTTTTATCACATGCACCACAACGACGACACACCCAAATATCAAAATACCTGTTTTATTACTACCGTATTAATATATACATACGTGCTGCTGCATACGTAGTTCATGTTGCTGTTGTTTCATGTTGCTGCCCAACGGCATGCACTTTACGATATTGACCTGTCTTGGTGCACAAAGTCAAACGTGCCCGAAATTTGAGTGAGATAACGTTTTTTGCACCATCATGTTGCGTCGGAACAACAGTATCATCAGTACTCGCAGGACACCCTATTATACGAGGTATATGATATCATACGAGTACAAGGTCGCAAGCGCGTAATATATCTTCAATGGTGCAATGGGGGACAATGACAGAAGATACATTAATTGCACACTGCACGCACGCCGCACGGCTTGCTGCACTGACCGGTACGTATCAGGCACTCTGTGCGTATGTTACCCAAGACCATTTTCGGCTGGCGCAAAAATCACCATACTCTTATATCATAGGCCAGCCTTTGCCAGCCAGAGGCCAATTTAAACCTTACCCCGGACATTGTTGGCGAGCCCAAGCAAGAAGAGCACGATGCGCGCTAGATGCGGCAAAGCTTGAACCATTTTCCCTTTTCCCTGTGTACGTATTGTCGAGGTCTCCTCTCTTCTTCGCAGGGCAATATTGGCAAAAGGCAAAAGGCAAAAGGCAAGGCAACGGCCACGCAGGGCAGGGCAAGAGGCGGGGCAAGGCAACGCGAGGCAAGGCAAAAGGCAAGGCGAAAGAAAGGCAGCGCAAGTAAATAAACCAGGCCTGCGAAATAAAGCGACTTTTTTATTTTCATTGAGTTCTGAAATCGCACGTTTTCTATCGTCACGAGCAAACACCACACTCCCACCGACGACCTGGAAACCAAACAAGCAGAGAGTACTCGTATTATACGTAGCTGCGTATGTATGCTAATATCGGAAATCAATGACATCAGGAAAGGCAGCAGTGCAGCGGGTAGAGCGTTCGTGTTCGGCCTGGAGTTGCAAGCCGTATGCACGTCTTACTGCTGTTGTTGTAGTCGTACACAGAAGTACTGCTGACCGTAGCAGCAGCAACAACAGAACGAAGCACGACGATAAGATGCCACGAGATAAATAAGATGCGAGTTATTACCCCAGGCGGGGTCTATCTTCTATTACGTCAGTGAGAAAGTCGTTGCCGGCTGATTGACATAGCAGTACGGCGGTAGCAACAAGCAAACAGTCTTCGAAGCAGCAGTGCCATCATTCTGAATCCTGAGTGATGAGCTAGATGTTGGCCAACTGCTGTTGCTGTATGCCTTCGCTGGGACAAGTGGGACCTCCACATACTGCACGCTGCCAACGGCAGTAAGTAGTCGTAGTCTATTCCTGCCTCGTGTGAGCAGCAGTGCGCCATGACTGCCTGCTGTACGAGAACATCGACATCGGTTCACACTTCAACACAGCAACCTTATCTTCCTCCGGAGACTGATACGGATAGTAACTGTCCATAAATATAACGAACCTTTTAGGTTAATTCGAATATCTAAAAGCTCCTTATATTTACGGACAAAACGGTGGACAAATTCAGCATAGTGCCCTTTTTTCGTGTGGGTACGTATACCGTAGAACAGTCGTTTTTCAAGATCACCATTTCAAGAACGTCACACAAACGGACGCTGCCAGAGCTACCCTCGTTATATCTCCCCTACCAACACACCACCACGCCCTCGGCAGCACTCACCCAAAGGTTACTCAGATGGTGCTGTGAAGGAGACTCCCCTGTGCCGCGAGATCTCCACGTCCGAGTGTGGCTCGAGTGTGGGCAGGTCTGAGCTTCCGAAAAAATGCGGCGTATTTAGAAAAATATGTAAAAAGCTGTGTGTTTCTCGCTTTTTCAAAGAATTTGCACAAAAACACAAAAAATCCAGAAACTGGAGACTGCGTCTCTGTTTGAGAGCAGATCAAGACCCTGGAGACTGGAAGATAGAGTGCGAATTACTCGTACGGGCGATGTTTTTGAAATTTTGTGAAATTTTGAAAAGCAAAAAAAATCAAAATTATGGTCCGATAAAACGAAAAACATCTGGCGAATATGCTGCGCCCCCCCGAAGTTCAGCCGCTTATTATGTATCATGCACCTGGTGGACAACTGAATGAATTGATACCCCGGTCTGTGGTCTCGGTCCTCAAGGATCTGGATGAGGTTCGTATGATTGGTACTCTGGTACACGAGACACCCCCCATTGTGCCGAGTACCCCCACAGCAGAGTGTACCAGGCAGTACATAATACCCAGTACACGTACACACCCGACGACGAGGTAATATACTCGCACATCGCAGATCCAGGATGTATACTATTTCTTGTTGTTCGTGCTCAAATAAATACGTGCCACAAAGAATCGGCACGGACACTGGGTGTGTGCTGGATGTCGACGGGTATATCGTATAGAAAGGAAAAGGTTACACAAACATTGCTGTACAGCGTGTGTATTGTATGCGCTTTTTTTGTGGTCGCCCCTAGACCCCACAGGCGCACCTCGGCCGCCTTTTGTTTTTGGCAACACAGCGTGCGTATTTATTTGCGAAATAAAAAGCATACCATAACAACAACACACAGCCGTCGACGTAATTAATACTGTTACGCGTAATAGCAACCTGTGATGCTTATCAAAATATTTAATGTATCAGCGGCATCAAATCAGCACCCTCAATCGGTCGTCTGAGTTGCCTACGTACTTTTGTTGTTGTTGTTGTTGTTGTTGTTGTTAACTGTTGTTGTTGTTGATTGTTGTTGTTGATTTTGCTTTTATTCTCGGACCTCACCGGGATACTTTTACCCCCCCCCCTCCCATTATACCCTTCATGCGACTCGCCCACTACCTCACGGCGCTTCGCGCTTGCTTTTGGTGCTAGCAATGTCTGCCTGGTTGGAGAAAACCCGACATTCTCCGTCCCGGCATTGTAGGGATGCGAGGTCTATGGTCATACGACTACGAGTACGGCCATGCATGAAAATGAAGTCTACCCCATACATTAAAACTAGTATATTAAGGCCGAAAAAGCCCCCCCCCGGCTCCTCAGAAGTTTTTTTCATCACTGACAATACGTTATATTTGCCTCATATAATTGTGTGTGGATGCCTGATGAATACTGCTGTCAATATACTCGTTCGTACACTCACTCTAACTACTGTCCGAGTATGATACTCACCACTCCCATTTCGCGCACAATCACATAGCAAAATAATACCGAGGACAGAAAATCGCCGCGTTTACCTCAAACGTCAACAAGCTCGCTCGCTTTCTGCCTTGTTGGTTGATAATTGCTCGCCCCTTTGTCGTCGACCTCATGCCAGTCAGCGCTGACTGACTAAGCGCACAGTATAGTGTGAAGTAAAATTATTTAACGGTTTCATATCAGGCATCAAAGCGTGCGTGCCCGCCCCCCTTTCGACAGCGTAGTTTGCGTTGGAGCATCTAACCCATTAACCCCTCTGGACATAGTCCGCCTTCGGGATATGTTGCTTCTGTCGTTCTGTACAATGTTTAATCATGCGAGTATGTGCGTATGACTACGCCGGCCCCCCCATTCCCCCCCCCCCCTGCTGCTATAAATATATGATATATTTATAGGTTGGGTTGGCGTCGGTTGGCAACGACGCTGTAAAACACGCCACTCGCTGCGTGAGCTAGACAACCAGGGTGCCGTTTTTTTTTGTTTTTTTTTGGCGGTCACCAAAGCTGGCGGTCGAGTAGATCATTTGTGCGGGGTGGAGAACCTTTGCTCCGCACAAGGGGAATGGTCGTATCACGTAGTGTTAATATGGTAAGGCATCCGCGAGGCAGTTACATAGTAAAACCCATTGCTGTCTCCGGAAGTGGCCACACCAGAAATTAAATTAACTCATTGAAGCTGTCGTCCATATGCAAGTCCGCCTCAGAGGCGGTTCTTAGCAAGGATGCAGCTCACCCTCCATGCGACTCGCCCAATACCTCACGGCGCTTCGCGCTTGGTGCAAGCAATGTCTGCCTGGTTGGTGAAAACCCAACGGCTCCGTCCCGGCATTGTAGGGATGCGAGGGTCTATGGTCATATGACTACGGCCGTGCACGACATGAGTACACCCCCCCCCCCCCTCCCCCTCTATGGCCATACGACTAGGGCCATGCATGAAGAAGACGCGTGCTACGATACAGGTATCACTTTCTACCTGAAACGTTTTCTGCGCGATTGGGCGACTTAACCCAAAACTCGCTGGACCGTTCTTGTGTTGCAATATTGTTCATAGTCTACTTAGGACGCATGCTACGATAGAGGTGCGCCATGTTTTTTTCTGAGCTTTTCACTTAAGGAGCGTCATACCTCACCGAAAAAAATGATTTTGGAGGAAAATAATAGTGCTGCCGGATGAGAAATATCCTGACCGAAGTATACTCTAAGYAACATTATTCGTCACAAAAATGAAAATCCGACGAATTTGGGTGCTACCTCTACCGTAGCACGCGTCTTAGTTAGGTCATGAGTTCATCGGGGATTTTAGCACTTTCATTTTCCTCCAAAACCTATTTTCCGGTGCCGTATGGAGCTACTCAAGTGAGGAGCTAAGAAAAAACATGGTGCATCTCTATCGTAGCATGCGTCAAAAGAAGTACCCCCCTCCCCCCACCCACCCCCTGATTTCCTCCTGGGGCACCGCTCCGCAGCGCATCCCACCACACCGACGCGTGGAACGTTTTTTGAATGATCTGGATCTTTACCCCCAAATCGCCGGACTTCCATTCTTGTGTTGCAAAGTTTTTTTTTTAGTGGTATACTTACAGTATAGTAGTAGGTCATGGGATTGTTCGTCGGGTAGAGAACTTATTATTTCCGACGCGTGCTACGGTGGTAGAGGTAGCACTTTCTGGCTGAATCATTTTCTGAACGATCGGGCTCCTTAACCCAAATTCGTCGGACTTTTCATTTTTTTGTGACGAATAATGTTTCAGAGTAATGCTTCGGTCAGGATATTTCTCATCCGGCAGCACTTTTAATTTCCCCCAAAATCATTTGTTCGGTGAGGTATATATGACGCTCCTTAAGTCAGGAGCTCAGAAAAAACATGGTGCACCTCTATCGTAGCATGTGTCTTTCCATAAAAAATCAATCAATGTTTAGACTACTGCAGGTATGGAGGTATGATGCTCCTCAATTGAGGATCTCACAAAAAAAAAAACTTTGTGCACCTCTATCGTAGGATGCACCCACGGCACATTCTCTCATGTTTTCCATATGCACAACATTTTCACTTCATCACTCTTTTTCGCTTTTTTTTGTGTGTGTGTGTGTGTGTGTGTGCGGTCAAAGCTTCATTCACTCGCCTACCACGCATCGCATGATAACCTCCTACTGTCGGCGTCATACGCGGCGCGGCATGGAAGAGAGCTGTCTTCTTGTCGTCTGCCTGTGCATACGTAATATGTGTCCCTTCTTCCCGAAATAAACGGGTCCACTTCTTCTGTTACTCACTGCGGTATTTTCCCCACCCCATTCCGCCCTCCGACCGCCAACAAACTCACCGTACTGCCTACCGCGCAACGCCTCGCCAGGAGTTGAACCCCCCAACAACAGTCCCACTCGTAATACATCAGGCGCTGGGCCTTCACACGGTGACTAATCGCCGCCCATACCATATCACCCGGGTGATAGGAAGATAGCACACACCCCTCGGGGGCAAAATTGGGAGCCGTTTTTCTCTACACCGGTGGGAGCGTCTTAACGCCGAGAGCGACGCGTCCGTATATGGAGAATATCTCGACGAAGAGATTTTTCCACAGAGCCATCATTTCGTTGTGCGTGCCCCTCTTAAGGCGTGTTTTGGAAACAAATCGGCCCTCAAATCTGTCCCAGGGGGGTGTGTTATCTTATCACCCAGTGTGATATCTTATCTTATCACCCAGTGTGTGATCTCATCACCCAGTGTGATATTTTATCACCCAGTGTGTGATCTTATCACCCAGTGTGATAAAAGGTATAGTACGCCACCCATACCCAACAGAGCGCCCGCGGCATTATGTCTCCATGTGCCGACAATAGCCAGCAGTTTTAACTAAGACACGGATTCCACAACAACAACGGACAGCACTTCGTACCCGCAAGATTTCCTCTGGGCAAGCGGCAAGCGTCAACACGCTGCTCGTACCCTACCGCGCTACGATACTGCTGAAGCCAACAACAAGGCCAGGTTCCGACGCTGTCGTACCAGCTCTACGCGCCACACATTATCAAAATCTCACCGTAGCAACCATTATACTTGCCGACAAAACAGTGGGGGGGAGGGGGGTGGGGTGGGTACTCATTGTTGCCTGCCTTAGTCAGTTGGCCATCAACCACGCATCCCTTTCGAGACGGAGCACAGTTCCTACTCCTAAAAGGGGGGTGGGGGGTTACTCATTGTTACCTGTCTTAATCAGTAGAACATCTGTCTTAATCAGTTGACCATCGACCACTCATCCCTTTCGAGACGGAGCACCGTTCCTACTCCTAATGGAGACACCTCCAACAGTTGGGCGCCGGGGGGGGGGGGATCTAACACAAAAACAAAAAAGCGAACGACGTTAACTACTAACCCCAGAACTGCACCACCCTCGTTTTTTTTTTTTTTTTTTTTGCAATCCAGCTTGGGAATCGTGGGGGGATACTATCTGCGGTAGAAAAATGGTTAACGTCACGACGTCGCCCCTTGATAACGGCATTGCACCACCACCCACGATTTGGCAGACGAAAAACAACTTGGCAATTAAAGTGGGAAAAATAGTTGCAGCAGAAATTTATTTAATAATTAACGAGACAGAGAGAGAGAGCGGCTCCCCGCGCGTGGTGTGACCTCTCCCAGCCCCCCTCCCCCTCGCCCCCCCCCCCCCCCCCGCCCCTCCTCCCTTCCCCCTCCCGCCGATCCGAACTACTAAACCCAACACATAGTCCATATACGCACACATTGCCTCCCTCCCCACAGAACGGACGTAAGCCCCACACATCGTTCATCTACGCACACATTGCCGAGACCGCACAGAACAAGTCGAACGTGCGCACGTACAGCTCCCGCGCCACTCGGTCACTCACGGCAGTCGGCACATACCTCTTCCCGCCTGCTCTACTATTGAAAAAGGCAGCTGGCATACCTCTTCCCTCCTGGTGTACTGCTGAAAAAATGTATCCCAGTCTATTTTCAAGTAGTTTGTCCACAAATCAAGGGAATTTGACAGCGCCCACGTTTTCGGAGACAAATCACTCGGAATTAGTGTGGGATAATTTTTTGCGTTGTATACCATAGTAAATGGGGGTCAAGCGCCCGCTGTTTGTTGTCACGCACGGCTATCGTACGTGGAAGGTCATCAAAAGGCAAAAAAGACACACAAGTTATTGGCCAATAGGCTTTTCGAGATGGGGCCTTTCCTACGGGCACGGCCGTTGCACCGAGGGGAGCCGTTACATTTGAGATGGACCGTTACACCCAGAGGAACCGTTACACCCGAGATAAACCGTTGCACCTCGCTCGAACCGTCACACTCAAGAGGAACCGTTTCACTCAGACGAACCGTTACACCGAGAGAAAACACACACAGCAGGAGAGCGACCATGAAATGAACGCCAATGCGGGGTTTCCAGAATCAACCAACCAACCAACCAATCAATCAATCAATCAGTCAAATCAATCAAT
The DNA here is from genome assembly GCA_008828725.1 of Saccharina japonica. Classification (NCBI taxonomy): domain Eukaryota; class Phaeophyceae; order Laminariales; family Laminariaceae; genus Saccharina; species Saccharina japonica. Next base: position 55,208 of record MEHQ01003292.1, on the reverse strand, counting down.
CGAGCAATCGATAAATCGATCGATCAATCAATAAATCAATCAACCATCAATAAATCGACCAACCAATCAAATCAATCGCTTTCGCTGCCGGATCCTTGGAGGAACGCCGACAGTCGACGAGGGTCCGCGCCCTTAGCTTCCGGCTCCTGCAGAGACAGACGGGTTTGCGTTCATGATTTAAGGGGGCAGGGACACGGCGGAGGCGATATCGAAGGGGGGGGGTTACAAAGCAAGATCGCGTCATGCAAATAGAGCACACCTCTCGGATGGATCATCGATCCCCACTGCATATCTACATCTTAGGCCGTTTCCTATGCGGTTCGATTTCGAGCTTCATATTTGTATTTTTCGATTTAAAAAACGAAAGGACCTGCTTATGCAGTCCGATTGTGCAAAATCTGACCGGATTTTTTTCGATTTGAGAATCCGACGGCCCAAGTCGTCAGATTTTGGTCCAAAATCCGACAACTTGGGTCCTCAGATTTTAAAATCGAAAAATGGAATGGTCTCTAAATTCAATATGTCATCCACGCAAGCAAGCAGCAGCAGCAGCAGCAGCAGCAGAACGATCGACAAGTTGGATGGTGACACAGCGACGTTGCTTCGCGCCCGACGCGCAGTCGGCGATCGGTGCGCGTCTCCGTCGCCAGACTACAGTTGGCTGGCGCGGGCTCGGACCTAGAGACGAAGGGAAGCGCACTCGGCGCGCGCCTCTCCGTACTCGTAGACTTTACAGCAGCAGCAATAGCAGCAGCAGCAGCAGCAGCAGACAGTCAGTCAACGTGCTGGGCTCGGCTGCTTCGTTGTGTCAAAATACAAAATACAGGTTGACTCCAGCGCACTCGGCACGTCGCCGCCAGACCAGAGGCAGCCAGCGTGGCTTCGGACGCTTGGGGTCCGTACGCCCAGTGCAGCAGCGCACTCGGCACGTCTCTTCGCGGCGCCAGACCATAACAGCAGCAGTCGGTCTCGCCGTTTGCTCGAATCTCTGCACGTATATACAATAATCCGTTTTTCTCGCATAACCCTTTTAGAACTGCATTCCCGTTTTGGGGACAAACCACTCTAATTCTAAGTAATTTGTCCCCAACACGGGACTCCAGTCCTATAAGGGATAAGAAGGCTGTTTCGATTTTCGAACTAGGTCGCTGAAAAGTCGATCGGACCATAATCTGAAGCTCAAAAATCGGACCGCATAGGAAACGGCCTAACAGGGAAGATGGGTTCTTGACATAGATACCATCTACTTTTTGTTGCCTGGTGGGTAGCCGTATAATGTGATGAGACTCGACACATGTTTCCTGGGCTGGGTCTGTACCAAAGAGATCCTGCACAGCACTTCAGAACGGCAGGTTAGGATCTACTGTAGATGATCTTATAGACGATCTGTTTGATTTGTTAGATGATCTGTCTGTCCGACGTGACAAATAGACACACGCTTCCTGGTATTCTGCAGGCTCAGATTGTGTCCCCCTCATACGGGATGTACATCCTGCATGGAGACATATAAAACCCGTAAGTGCGATCGAAGTATTACACTCAGCTACGAGCAAATATGAGTTTCGACCAAATCCTCGATCTCACAGCTGTTATTTTTTATTTTTTTTCAAATAGTGGATGTGTCGCGCCGTCATCCAGAGACCTGCAGGCGCTGTCGCGACTTCGCTGTATATATCTGGTCCTCAACTCCCTACGTAAACGTGAGGTACTTGAAAAGAAAATAAAATAAAAAACCAAGACAAAAAGATGACCAAAAAAACGAGTGAATAGAGTGTTTGCGCAAAAGTCTTTTCAGAAAATATTTTTCTGGACGCTAAAAAAAGTGAATTTCCTTTCCCTCACGATTTCTTAGTGTTTGCGCAAAAGCAAACCCAAAAAAGACTTTGCAAACCCTTCGTGCCGTATGAAACAGGGAAGTGGGTGAGCACGGGGAGACAAAAACGAAGAAACAAAAATCCGTGTACCAGCACAGCAGTACGAACTTATGTACAAAAGACTCGTGGTACCAGGTGCATCCTATATAGCAAAAACAGCAACGAATACAAGCAGGGCATATATCAACAGCAGCCGCAACCCAGCATCGGCGGCAGCCGCTGTATACCCAGACACAAGCAGAAGCAGCAGCACAGTTAGCAGCAGCTACTCGTACTCTCCTAGGGGTGGCTAGGGTCAGCAGCAGCAGCAGCAGCAGCAGCAGCAGCTCAGCAGCAGTAGTACTCGTATCATAGCTCAGCAGCAGCAGCAGCTCAGTAGCGAGCAGCTTCCGTTTTTGCTACTTTTTCAATCATGGGATTGGCTTTTTTTCTCTCACTATTGTGCTGCTGCTCGAGCCTACGAGTGCCAACGCCACGATTCAAGCACGCCCGACCCCCTCGCACAGCGGCGCAGTCGCCCCCGCGCCCTCCCCCGCCGCGCCGCCGCCGCCGCTGCTGCTGCTGCTGCTGCTGCAGCTGTAGCTTCAGCTGCTGTGCTGCCGCCACCACGGGTGTGTTCCGGAGATGGTACACAAGACTTTTCATGCTGTATCATTGGGAGGTATACAGGCGGCACGTACGAGTACCAATTTCTGATCGAGGCACCTTCCACGACGACATCAAGTGAGCGGGTGCCGCAGCAGCGGCCCGCCGTGACAGCCCAACGCCACTCGTCCGTGCCATACTCCAGCCTACACGTTTTGAGCCTCGGTGCGCTCCGCGGTTAGTTGCCGTGTTGCGAGTAGCAGCGCTTTTGTCGGCTGTGCAAGGTACGGCTCTCGGTGGTGTCGATGAGACCCAGTGCGTCGGGTGAAATCTCGGTACGTTGTACGCCAATGAACAGAGAGCACAAAAAGTACCGCAAATTCTGGCCAAATCGTTACTTCTGAAAAGTATTTTCCGGTCGTTTTTTCAGAAAAATACCGCTAATTTTTACCGCGGGACAATTTTTAGAAAAGTATTTTTCTAAAATGTCTTTTGCGCAAACACTCTAATAAACAGAAGTGACTACATACGAGTACGAGTAAATAATTCAAGCAAGAAAAAAAAAGCAACAAACGTACAAAAGTACTTGTAATTAAAACAACATAAAAAAATGAACAAAAAATACGCGTGAAAAATGAATAAAAATAATTTCCAACACTGAAGAAACAAAAATCAGTACGTACACATTAAATAAAGAACGCCGTGGCAGTGAAACAAAATGAAAACAAAAAACAAAAAACGAAAAAAAGAGGCGCCACCCACCTTTTCTTCCTCCTTTTTTTTGCTCTTTTTGTCCTTCCGGCGACGCCTCCTGCTCTCCTCGGACTCCCCGTCGGTGTCGCTGTCGGTGCTTCCCCCGCTCTCATCGCCGTCCTTCCTGCACGATATCCACGCCAAAGCAAAACAAAAAAAAAAAAAGTCGAGGGCACGGAGGCGAAACGTCTCACACCTCCGACAGATAGACCATGATATATACCTCGTCCATCTACCGTACCGTACCGTACCGTACCGTACCGTACCGTACCGCACCGTACCGCACCGCACCGCACCGCACCGTACCGTACCGTACCGTACCGTACCGTACCGTACCGTACCGTACCGTACCGTACCGTACCGTACTCGTAGATCTTCTAAAATTCCTAACCTGCCGTTACGACATTGTGTGCAGGATCTGTACGGTATAAATATCCAAGCCAGGAAACATATCCTACTATAGGTTGTGCAGGGTGCACGGCTCCCGCCCGGCAACACGAGCCAGGCCATACAGACCAGGACTAGTGTCACATCTTGAACGTAACGCCTTTCGAACTGCACTCCCGTGTTGGGGCCAAATTACTTGGAATTAGAGTCAAATGCGTGTTTCAGCACAGAAGCGAAGCACCACGAGTTACCAAACGGGTTAAGGCCTATTATGGGCTATGACCCTAAACAAAAGGGCAATGGTCATTTGGGGGTATACCCCCTGGTTTTACGGCCATTTGGGGGTAGGGTCAAAATGCGCCCGCGGAACGCGCTCCCGCGGGCCCAAACAGGCCTCAAACGCCATTCCGAAGCCCTGGCGAGATGCCCGAAGCCCATGCCAAGCACGCACACAACTTTTTCATGCGTGTTTTGGTTTAGGGCAATGGTCATTTGGGGTATACCGCCTGGTTTTACGGCCATTGGGGGTAGGGTCAAAATGCGCCCGCCGGAACGCGCTCGCCGCGGCCCAAACAGGCCTCAAACGCGATTCCGAAGCCCTGGCGAGATGCCCGAAGCCATGCCCAGCACGCACACAACTTTTTTTTTTTTTCAGGCACGTCCTTGGGCCTAACGGGACGGCGGCGCACGAGGGAGCAAACGAAAGTCCCCCTTTGACCACATCTTGGGGGGGATAACCCCACGTACCTACTAAATTTATCTACTCCCCCGATTGACCACTTTTTTTCAGCCCGTTTGACCGAAACCATTAACCCCTTTTAACCATCTGTGACAGCTTCAAAAACGAACTACAGCAGTACGTATCACGCGTCGTCACCGCCCAACAGCCGCGACAGACCACGGGACGGAACATCCAGAACTTGCGAGTAGTCGGGATCGTTTGCCTCCCAAGAAATAAATATCGGCAAACTATACAAATCAAATCTTTATAGACGTATATGAAGATATCGCTCTTCTGAGAAAAACATGACGGTGATGGGGGAATCAGAACACATACGAGTACGTGTATACTCGGCGTATGGGTCGTGAGTTGCTGGGTGCTTGGTGCTTGGATGGGCTTGGTTGCTATGGTGATGGGGGAATCAGAACACATACGTATATACTCGGCGTATGGGTCGTGGGTTGCTGGGTGCTTGGTGCTTGGTTGCTGGGTGTGATCCTGGCGATCTGTACTCGAACACACCAGCCTGCCGTCGGGATGGATACGTTGGGGACAGGAGGAAAGCACTTCTCGAGAAGACTAACGACCGTCGTTGCGCCTGATGTGCTCGTGTCCCAAAGACCCCTCCCGTCCAACAACCCAACACCGCGCATCCATGGACCCACAGCACCCAGGAACGAAGCACCAAACACCAAGCACCCAGCACTCACGACCCATACGCCGAGTATACACAGTACTCGTATTGTTCTGATTCCCCATCACCGTCATGTTTTCTCAGACGAGCCGATATCTTCATATACGTCTAAAGATTTGATTTGTATAGTTCGTGCCGAAATTTAATTTCTTGCGAGGCAAACGATCCCGACTACTCGCAAGTTCTGGTATTCGATCCCGTGCATCATTCATGGGCTGTTGGGCGGTGACGTGGATACCGTAACTGCTGTAGGTCGTTTTTTGGGCGCTGTCGCAGATGGTCAAAAGGGGTATATGGTTTTTTGGTTCAAACGTGGGTGAAAAACAGTGGTCAATCGGGGGGAGTAGATAATTAGTAGGTAAACGTGGGTTATCCCCCCCCCCCCCAAGATTGGTCAAAGGGCGGGACCTCGTTTGGCCCCTCGTGCGCCGCCGTCCCGTTAGGCAAAGGACGTGCCGAAAAAAAA
>MEHQ01003292.1:0-46416 GCA_008828725.1 Saccharina japonica | reverse complement strand
GTGTGGGGGGGGGGGGGGGGGGGAGGGAGGCGTTATCAAGAAAACAAAACGTACCTCGACCTCGAAGACTTCTTCGACTTCCTCCTGCTGCTGCTGCTGCTGCTCTTGTGCTTCTTCTTGCTCTTGTGTTTCTTCTTGCTCTTCTCCTTCTTCTTGCTCTTTTTTCGCCTGGACCTAGACCCCCCGCCATCGTCGCTCCCACTCCCCTCCCCCCCACCGCCTCCATCCTCCCCCTCCCCCTCGCTCTCGGAAGAGCTGACACCAAGCTGCCACAAACGCCGGGCGCGCGCGTCAGGCGTAGGCACGGAGGTGAGATGCCAGAGGGAGGGAGGGGGGGGGAATACCCCGTGCAAGAATATCGCACGCAACAGGTTGCGGCAGAAACGGGCAGACGCCTCTTGTCTCTGTATTCTCTCTTTCTCGCTGTATCTTATCTGTTCGTCACGTGTTTCTTCTTTATTTTCCTTCCGTCCTTCTTTTTCTCCTTCCTTCTTTTCTTTACTTCTTCATTATTTTAATATTTTATTTCGCTCTTCTTTCTTTCGCTCTTCTTTCTTTCCTTATTTTTATTTTATTATTTCGTTTGTTATTTCGCTCTTCGTTCTTTCTGTTATCTCTAAACCTAGCAACCGCCGTCTCCCCCTAGGGATCGTCGCGCCCGGCTGGGACGGACTGTCGGATCAGGTCACGCGTCAGGGTCAGGCGTAAGCACGCAGTAGAGACACGACACACGGGGGGGGGCAGGAGGTACCCTGTCCAGGAACATTGCACACAGACTGGCATCAACAAAACACGCCTCTCCCTCTCTGCCTCGCTCAATCTGGCAACCACCGTCTCATAAAAGGTACCGTTGGGTTGGGTTGGGTTGGGTTGGGTCGGGTTGGGTGTTGTCAAGTTGGATTTGTTGGGTCGGATTGGATTGGGTAGTGTTGGGTTGGGTTGGGTCGGCTTTTGTCAGGTTGGGTTGGGCTGGGTTGCGTTGGACTACACTCGGTTTTTCCTCTCACCCCCCCCCCCCCCGCCTCCTCCAGCCTCAAAACTCCTTCGCCAGCGAAGCAGACTAGGTGCCCTCCGTAGTCGTGACAACCAACGCAACAAACCAACCAACCAACCAACCAAACCGACGCAGGGACGGGTCGGTTCGTACCTTCCTCTTGGGCCGATTTCTTCCCTTGGCCAGGGCCGATTCCCGCTCCGCATCCAGCTCGGCGCGGTACTGCACCATCTTCTTCCGATCCGCGCCAGGGATGTCCAGCTTGTCGGCGTTATCCTGATAGGGCATAGGGGAAGAGGAGGGGGGGCAACATGTGGGGACGGCGTAGAGGGTTAAGACAAGAAAACACACGAGAATAAAAACAAGGACAAAAAAACAGAGGAGATGCGGAGACGCCAGGCGAAGCCGAGGATTGGAAACAAAATAACGCACCAATGAATCAACTCGCCAGCGTCGCCGTCGAACAAAACTCGTACAACCTACAGCCCCCCCCCCCCTGCCGTCGCAACCCAACGCCCTCCGTCCTCGAATCGTAGGGATGCGAGGGTCTACGGTCATACGACTACGGCCATGCACGACATGGGTACACCCCGCTGGGGGGGAGGGGGGGGGAGGAAGGACGACACTTGCGATCACGGCTAGTCCACCAGGCGGCTTATTAGGGTAAAACCACCTACGAGTTGATTGAGCTGGAAAGTAAAAGTGACGAAGAAAAAAAGGAAAAAAATAAAGAAAATAGGGAAAATCCTTATTATTTAATACGCTTCGGTAGTGGTGGTGGTGATGTCGTTTCGGATCTTCAGGACTATGCCGGTTTCGGTATGCCCCGCGGGAGACCGGCTCTACCGCGCGCCACCCGACCCCGATCGGCGCCGCACCACCGCCCCGGCCGCCCCACGCGTCGGCCCTCGGCGACCCCGGCGAGAGAACGGGCCCCGGTGCCGACCTCGGCCAGAGGGGATCGGGGGAAGGCGGCCTCCCGGGGACGGCTCGCTTCGTCCCCTGGAACGGGGCGGTTCCGCGGGAGGGGAGGGGTTCCCAGCGTATTCGGAGGGCTTTGCGGCCCGGGTCCAAAATCCACACTAATTTCAAGATAAACAAATCTCCATACTAAAATCAAGTCATCCATACTAAAGTCAAGTCATCCATACTAAAGTCAAGTTTTTTTTTTTCAAGAGTCCCCCAGATGTGAAAATATGGATCTCCAGAACTTCGGTCAGAATCGAAATCGTCCCGTAACTTCGCGACTTAGCGGCTTTTACACTAATTTCAAGATAAAAGCCCAGACGTAAAAAAATCGAAAAAAAAAAAAAAAAGGCCACTGCTGTACGTACAAGGGCTGTGCATCCATGCCGGCGTTTTGTTTACACTGCTGTACGTACAAGGGCTGCGCATCCATGCCGGCGTTTAGTTTGTGTCCGCTGTACGTACGTACGAGTCGTACTGCTGGACTACTGCTGCTGCTGCTGTTGTTGTTATTGCTGCTGTAGATGGGTTATATAAGGACTACTACTATTATTATTGCTGTACGTACTGGTGCTGCTGTATACTGATTTCACTCTGCTGTTGTTGTAGATTGTGGATGGGTGGATCGGTTGGTGCGTGTGTGTGTCGATCGGTTGGTGCGCACGTACGTACGTGGTTGGGTGGGTGGGTCGGTGGTTGGGTGGGTGGGTGTGAGTGATGTGAGTGGATGTTGGTAAGTACGTGAGAGTGGGTGGGTGGGTGTGGGTGGGTGGGTGTCGGTGGGTCGGTTGATACGTGGTTGACTGCGTGTGTGGATCGTGACCCAGTTCTTATTTTGTATTTTTGTTTCTGTCCGCTTTATACCGGCCCCGCCCTGGCGTGGTTCGGGGTACCACTAGTAAATAACTAAAAGCTCTTACTTCAATTAAAGTATCTGACGCGTGCTACGATAGAGGTAGCCCTTTTCGGCTGAAACGGTTTTGGAATGACGTAGGTAGCTCATCAACCCAACATCGACGGAACTTCAATGTAGTGATGCAGTACTTTTCGTTGTATACTTGAACCCTTTTAGAACTGCAGTCCCGTTGTGGGGACAAACCACTCTAATTCTAAGTAATTTGTCCCCAAAACGGGACTGCAGTTCTATAAGGGTTAATGGACACGGGATCGTTCATCGGGTGGCACTTTTGTTCTCCAAAGTCAGTTTCTGGGTGAGGGATAGAGCTCCTCAAGTGACCACCCTTATGAGGCAAAAACATGGTGCACCTCTACCCTATTAATAGCATGCGTGTATGTATATCCTACACATACTATTACAGGGTGGGCCTATGTAGTAAGAAAAATCAGGACCCACGAGGGACCAAAAAATCATTCATCCCCCCTAATGTGTACCTGGGACACACTATATTTGGTGTTGATTGCTACAATAGCCCACCCGGAACCAAAAAGAAAAAGAAAGCACGGACACAACTCTTTGCCGGGCGTCTCACCCTTTGCGGAGGTGCTTCCAGGAGAGTACAAGGTATACTTCGACTTCGTATATGATTAAAAAAAGAGAAAAAGAAGAAGAAAAACGCCTACACAAACTATAAAAAAAGCAAAACTTGGACACGAAACAAATTCTCTTGTGTCTGTAAGGCAGTCTCCTCACCTTCCGGAACTGCTCCCAGGAGACCCTGTTGGGGTCGTTAATCTTGTCCGCGATGGTGCGGGTCTCCTGCCCGGTCTGCATCCTCATGAACGCGTCGTATGTCGCGCTGGGTGCCTTTTGCAAAAAAAATGGAACAACATGCAGCAGTATACGTATACCAGGCGGCGGCGGCGGCGGGGTCGGCGGTGGGAGAGGAAGCCGTCAGCAAACAGTCCACACCTCGTATATACAGAGGATTGATTATCAATCCAAAATCTAAATCTTTCAAGGCAGATGCGGTGGGTACCCCGATTCAAGAGCGCCCAAGATAAGCAAGCGCATTCGGCATTTTAACCCATTCAGAACTGAATAACTTATGCCACACTACGAGCTGGGCCAGCCAAGAAACCTACAAAGCTTCCTAAAGTAGTATCTCGTGAACCACTGCGAATTAGGCTACAAAATTTTGAAGCGCCAACCCTGACATAGCAGTGATTGTGCAAATTTTTTTTGTATCTTAAAAATTATATACATTTTTTTTTCTCGACTCGATCTCGCCGAGATATCCGCGAAAACTCGAAAACAACATTTTTTTCATTCTAATTTCGTATAAAAAATGTCATTTTCGATCAACATGAAATTTGGTGGGGACAATGCTGAAGACACAAGGAGAAGATCGATGTAAGTCTCGTTGCCCAATTCGCCACCCATCAAGAGATATGACCAAAACTCGATTCCATATATAAGTCAAGTAATTACGGAAAAAATGGTAATTCCGTCATGCCCCGACCAATTTCGAGAGTTTCACTCTGACATTTTAACCACGTCTTTGAACCGTGCGTGCAAAAATACCTGCCGCCTGCCCTCTTTGATTTTTTTTTTCCAAGTAGTTTTGATCGCTTTTGCATTTTTTTCGATTTTTGGATCGTCGTATCTCTCTCGAGGGGGAAAAAAAAAAAAAGGGCAGGCGGCAAGTGTGTTGATTAGTACATGATCTACACTGTGTCCAAATTCCAGGTCCTAGTTCGTTAAATTGGTCGGGGCATGGCTAATCTGCTTTAAAAACATTTTTTTGGCTGGCCCAGCTCGTAATTCCAAGTAGTTTGTCCCCAAAATACGTGGGACCAGTTCTTAAGGGGTTAAGAGCGATAAAAAATCGGCATGTCTCGCCTATATACTCAAACCTATCATGTGTATATTTCCCACTGCAGATAAGAGCAGCGTGTATGTACTTAATTAAGAGCGATTGCTTTGGCTTGTCACGGGGAGCTCTTAAACCGAAGTACACACTGCTGTATATCTATTCCCGGTATCGGATGGTCTACTATATATAGCTCATGGGTTTCGACGAAATCCTCCATCTCACAGGTGTTGCTTTTACTTATGTTTTAAATATAGCTCATGGTGACGGGTGGGACCTGTATGATCTGCATGATCTAGTGGCACACACGTTTCCTGGCTTGCATCTGTACTATGCAGATAGACCCTGCACAAAACCTGTCAACAATCAGGCGAGGAAACGAAATGATCTACGTACAGTAGATCACGATCTATCTGTAGATGATCTAGGTCATGATCTGTCTGAGGCGTGAGCCAATCAAATGAATACAATTCATGGGTGTGCTCATCCTTACCACTCTGTCCCCAAGATATGAACCTAAATATTGTTCTGTCCTGAATATTCGGACCGTTCTGTCCCTAAACATAAGGACCAATATGTCCCTTGTATAAGGACCGCTTTGTCCTTTATTGAGGATCGTTATGTCCCTAAACTTAAGGACCATTATGTCCCTAATATAAGGACCGCTTTGTTCCTAATACAAGGACCGTTCTGTCCCTAAATGTAAGGACCGCTATATCCCTAAATGTGAGGACCGCTATATCCCTACGTAAACATGAGGACAATTATGTCCCTAATATAAGGACTGCTTTGTCCCTAATATAAGGACCGCTTTGTCCCTAATATAAGGACCGCTTTGCCCCTAATATAAGAACCAGTCTGTCTCTAAAAAAAGGACCGTTCGTACGAGTATGTTAATACTGTAAGCATTGACCAGCGAAGAGCAGAGAGACCCTTCACGGCCACCATCGCCCCCTCTACAACGAGAGTTCTTTCCTACGTGCATGTCGAGAGTAGGGCATGCCCTAGCTTTTCCAAGTAGTTTCCCACCGGCAAAAAAAACGGCCTGTGTGGTTTATAAAAGCCTCTTGGGCACATCAGAGGGGGGAACCAAAAACGACCGGACGCGTGATACGATAGAGGTACTACTTGTACCTTTTTTTGGCTGAAATGTTTTCTGAATAACGGGGGGGGCTCCTTAACCCATTCAGAACTGAAAACAAATATCCCACACTAATTCCAAGTATTTTTTCCCAAATTCGTGGGACCAGTTCTTAAGGGGTTATTATAACCCAAACTCGTCGGAATTTGGTAATTGCGTTGCACTATTTTCCGTTTTATACGCAAGGCCGCGGGATTGTTCATCGGGCACATATATATATATATACGGTATATCCGTAGCACTTTTTTTCCCCCCTCCAAAAACAGTTTTCGGCTGGAGGTATATATATAGAAGCTCCCCCAAGCGACCACTCTCATAAAAAAATCACGGTTCACCCTTGACCCCTATAGCATGCGTCGACGGAAGGGGAAAAAAAGTGACGTTTACAGCAGTAACGGCCACTGCTTTTCATTGGTGGATGATATCATACAACGGTTGGTGGTTGGTGTCCGATTGAGTTTACGAGTAAAAATGCAAGGCACGAACCGTACGTGGTGGAGAGGAGGGAGAAGGGCCTCTACTTTGTGACTCCCGGATCTGAGATACGACTACTAAATGGAAGGAGAGATGAAAAGGGCGGAGATGAAATGAATGGGGTTGGGGGGGGGGGGAACAAAAAAGGGGGAGGTTGTACGGCACACGGGCGCAACATGATCCTACCGGTACTGCTTGCTAGAGGCATTCACTCGTTCGTTGACGGTTGATGACAACAAAATAAATACCAGGTACTCGTTTTGGTCGCTTTCAACGGGGAGTCACCAAAGGGATTAGGACACGTCCCGACCGCACCTGCTCGGCTTCCTTGCTGGCCCCGTGGTCCGCTTGCTTCTGCAGCACCTCCTTGTGTTTCAGCTCTCGCTCAAACCGGTTGTCATCCATATGTCTCTGTTGCGCACGACGCACATAACAACCGGAAAAAGCAGATGGTGCAGGCAAAAGGTAACGCCATGGGGGAGGGGGGAGGGAGTTAAGAGAGAGAAAGAGGGAGAGCGTTGAAAAGGCGAGCGAGAGAGAAGAAGAGAAAGACAGCCAGAGCCAGACAAAGAGGGGAGTTGAGCACTATATCATACCACCAGAAGGACTTACGCGAGGAGAATCACACAACTTATACTTGCTTTCCGGCCAACGTCACCGTGTGAAATGCTAGTAACTGGTAACCCTAACCGCTTTTTTAGGGTGCTGCTACGGGCAAGGCACCCCCTCTAGATGCCGCCTGCCTCCAGGGAGCGTGAAAGCAAAACCTCCAAACCACACTCACGGTAGGGTCTTCCACTTGATTACAGTATATGCCCCATATTTTCTGACTGGCTAAGCTTGCTCAAGTGAGTAACTAACTACCGGGGGTAGAATGATAATTTCGCTCGCACATTTGTTTCACGACTACACTATAGGTCCTAGAAACGTTGGTCGGAGTTAGGCGTACCATCTTCTTCGAAGTCATGTAAGCCGCCACCCTTACAAGGCAGGTATTGCTCTAATGCATCCTTTTCCCACACACCCCCACCCACCTGCTTGGAGTGTGGCATCTGGCAGGAAAACTATCTTGCAAGCACCACTGCTATCACATCCGCTGTACCCCCCCCCCCCCCCCTCACAAGCGGTTCTAATGTAGGATGCAGCTCACCCTTCACGCGATTCGCTCAACACCTCACGTCCCCCCTCGCTTGGTGCAAGTAACGTCTGCCTGGTTGGTGAAAACCCAACATGCTCCGTCCCGGCATTGTAGGGATGCGAGGGTCTATGGTCATACGCCTACGGCCGTGCACGACATGAGTACACCCCCCCCATATACTTCGTAAATATATTTTTATAGGTTGGGTTGGCGTCGGTTGGCGACGACGCTGTAAAACACGCCTCTCACTGCGTGAGCTAGACAACCAGGGTACCGTTTTTGTTTTTGGCGATCACCACAGCTGGCGGTCGAGTTAGATTATTTGCGGGGTGGAGAACCTATGCTCTGCACAAGGGGAATGATCGTATCACGTAGTGTGTATATGGTAAGGCACCCACGAGGAAGTTATATAGTGCTCCCATTGCTGTCTCAGGAAGTGGCCACACCAGAAATTAAAATAATTCATTGAAGCTGCCATCCATACACAAGTCTGCCTCGCAAGCGGCTCTTAGTAGGATGTAGCCCACCCTCCATGCGACTCGCCCAACACCTCACGACGCTTCGCGCTTGGTGCTAGCAATGTCTGCCTGGTCGGTGAAAACGCGACATGCTCCGTCCCGGCATTGTAGGGATGCGAGGGTCTATGGTCATACGACTAAGGCCATGCATGAAAATGAAGTACACCCCCCCTATAGATCCCACCACACCGAATTATATATTTTTTTCTGAACCCCAAATATTTATCACCGGGGGGGGGGGGTATTATATAGCAACCATTTATGATTGACTTCAAAAACTTCCCTGCAGAAATAACTAAATTTTATGCTGCGACAGCCGGCCCCCCGTTTGGCACATCCACCAAGAAAGCCTACGATACAACGCCATTTTTTTCAATGAATCCATACTTTCAAGACATTATTTCGTTTTCAATTTCGAGGCACACGATGCTCGCCGTCGTATACGGTAAGTCACTGTGACCCCCCGATCCATAGCCTTGGAATCTTCTTGGAATTTTCTCGGAATGGACATAGAAGGAGGCGTTTCGGTAGTGTGGACTGGACGACCAACCCTTTTTATCGTGGATGGGGCAAGGTCGTGAGCACCAACTACTATGTATGTACCACGGTATCACACGGGTGATAAGGTAGTGCACGGTATCACACCGGGTGATAAAATAACACACGGTATCACACGGGTGATAATATAGCACACGGTATCACACCGGGTGATAATATAGCACACGCTATCACACCGGGTGATAAGATAACACATGGTATCACACGGGTGATAAGATAACACACGGTATCACACCGGGTGATAAGATAATACACGGTATCACACAGGTGATAAGATAACACACGGTATCACACCGGGTGATAATACACAAGTCTGCCTCGCAAGCGGCTCTTAGTAGGATGTAGCCCATCCTCCATGCGACTCGCCCAACACCTCACGACGCTTCGCGCTTGGTGCTAGCAATGTCTGCCTGGTCGGTGAAAACGCGACATGCTCCGTCCCGGCATTGTAGGGATGCGAGGGTCTATGGTCATACGACTAAGGCCATGCATGAAAATGAAGTACACCCCCCCTATAGATCCCACCACACCGAATTATATATTTTTTTCTGAACCCCAAATATTTATCACCGGGGGGGGGGGGAATTATATAGCAACCATTTATGATTGCCTTCAAAAACTTCCCTGCAGAAATAACTAAATTTTATGCTGCGACAGCCGGCCCCCCGTTTGGCACATCCACCAAGAAAGCCTACGATACAACGCCATTTTTTTCAATGAATCCATACTTTCAAGACATTATTTCGTTTTCAATTTCGAGGCACACGATGCTCGCCGTCGTATACGGTAAGTCACTGTGACCCCCCGATCCATAGCCTTGGAATCTTCTTGGAATTTTCTCGGAATGGACATAGAAGGAGGCGTTTCGGTAGTGTGGACTGGACGACCAACCCTTTTTATCGTGGATGGGGCAAGGTCGTGAGCACCAACTACTATGTATGTACCACGGTATCACACGGGTGATAAGGTAGTGCACGGTATCACACCGGGTGATAAAATAACACACGGTATCACACGGGTGATAATATAGCACACGGTATCACACCGGGTGATAATATAGCACACGCTATCACACCGGGTGATAAGATAACACATGGTATCACAGTCTGTCTGTCTGTCTGTGTGTTTGTCTGTCTGTCTGTCTGTCTGTCTGTCTGTCTGTCTGTCTGTCTGTCTGCCTGTCTGTCTTGTCTGTTGTCTGTCTGTCTGTCTGTCTGTTTGTCTGTTTGTCTGTCTGTCTGTCTGTCTTGTCTGTCTGTCTGTCTGTCTGTCTGTCTGTCTGTCTGTCTGTCTGCGTGTCTGTCTGTCTGTCTGTCTGTCTGTCTGTCTGTCTGTCTGTCTGTCTGTCTGTCTGTCTGTCTGCCTGTCTGTCTGTCTGTCTGTCTGTCTGTCGGTCTTTCTGCCTGTCTTGTCTGTTTCCGTATCTGGTCCGCTAATATATGTTCTGTTTGTGTGCCTGTATATAGGAATTTAATCCATTATTATCTGTTATTTCTGTATTTATATATATATACTACAATACCTACCTACCTACCTACCTACCTACCTACCTATCTATCTATCTATCTATCTATCTATCTATCTATCTATCTATCTATCTATCTACCTACCTACCTATATATATATATCTACCTACCTATATCTATCTATCTATCTATCTATCTATATACTTATCTATCTGTCGGTCGGGCCCGCTAGCGAGAGAGTCGGCACGGTGCCAGAAAATCAAGGGGGGTCTAAAAGCCACAGTTTTATATCAGCTGTAGTATGCACTATGCACTTTCCTCCACGGTACGAGCTCTAGGCGATGTCGATTTTATGTTAACATCTTGTTTTCATCCCATTTATAATCTTCGGCCTTTTCCCTCCCTCCCTCCCTCCCTCCCCCCCCAGGATGACGTGCATCACCAGGCACCGCCGAGAGCATCAGGCCCGTCGTCGAAAGCCAAGAAAACGACACGCCGACACAAAAAAGCAGCAGGCGCCCCGAACCCTTTCAATGATTTCGAAGAAGAAGGGACAGCAACAGCAACAGCAGAGGCAGCAGGAAGCGACGAGTACAACCCCTTCTCCGACGACTTGGACGAGGTGAGAGTCAGGGTAACAACAAGAAATAATAGTTTCAAAAGCGATTTGATACCCCACTGTTGTTTTTGAGACACACAGACAAGGGTAGGGGGGGGGGTATACTCGGTATTCATGCATGGGCGTAGTCGTATGACCATAGACCGTGTGTTATCTTATCACCCGGTGTGTTATAGTATCACCCGGTGTGATACCGTGTGTTGTATTATCGTCCGTGTGATACGGTGTATTATCTTATCACCCGGTGTGATACCGTGTGTTATCTTATCACCTGTGTGATACCGTGTATTATCTTACCGTGTGTTATCTTATCACCTGTGTGATACCGTGTATTATCTCTTGATTTTAGTATGTACCTGTTTTTGGCCCCGAACGGACCAGGTGTACCTGTTTTTGGCCGCTGCCCTATCGTGATAACGAATACGTCATCTAAAGTAGTAGTTCCTCACCTGCCATTGCGAGGAGTTGCGTAGGATCTGCCAAGTACAGATCCAGCCCAGGCAACAGGCGCTAGATCATGCGGATTATACGCGACCTACCCGGCAACATGAGCTAAATCAGATGTACAAGATCGGGACTCGGAAGATCCAGATCGATCTTCCTTGGAAGATCTACGTAGATCGATCTTTCTTGGAAGATCGAGATCGAGATCGATCTTCCTCGGAAGATCTAGACCATGGAGTGGGAAGTGGGAATCGATGATCTCGCTGAGGTGCCACCATAAATACGAATAGTATTCAATGCAACGCTGGAGCGGTCGTACAGAGGTGTCGAGCTCTACCGGGATTACAGCAGTAGTCTCTCTAGAGCGCCGGTTGAGCAGTGCCGGCTGCCCACTATAATCCCGGTGGGATCGCTTGGCACACATGGGATCGACCAGTGTGGCAGCGTACGGAGTGGTGCCGGTGGCCGCTATAGGCGCCGATATGGTTGGCTGGCGCATATCATACCGGCCCTATAGAGGGACCATTACTGCTGTAGTCTAAACGCCCCAGCAGCAGCAGACAGCAGTGGTGCACGTGTACTCCGATGCAACCTCACCACACCTGCACCCAACACCCCCGGGCGATAGATGGCATCGCATCGACCATTATCTCTGCAGCTCCTGACATCGGCCGACCCGTTCTTCCCACCCCCCCCACAAACATCGTTCAGCATACACTTCGTAGGTAAATTGGGACCGGGCAGCCGTACAGAGGTCTCAAGCTCTACGGTTACCGACCCAAACACCCTACGTAGCAGCACCGGCAACAACAGCGCTTCACACGTATTATATGAATACTCCGACCAAGAGCTGCTGTGTAAGACAGCGATGTGCCCCCGAGGTACACAGCCGTTGCTCGCTACTGCTGTATGGTCAACTACGACCCTTTTTGCCACGACCTACAGCCGTAGTAGATTGTATATGTACCAGGTTGATCTCGTATCATGCAAAAAAAAAAACACCACGTGATACATATACGAGATACAGCAAGGGATACCTAATGAGAAACAAGCTCATACGAAAGCCAGGCTGATAATTAGAGAGAAATAAGAAATTCTGGAGTCGTTATCTTGAAAATAGTGTAGAAAGCACCCTCTCTCAGATAAGAAATCTAGCTTCGACCAGATTTCCTGTTTCTTATCAAGACCAACTATTATGGGAAATTTTTGAGCCGTGATTTCTGTAATTTTCAGCGATCTCCGAAACCCAAAAATCAGAACCATCTATTATGGGCCAGGAAATCATCGTTATTTTTGGTCTCAGTTCCTGGAGGGGGCAAAAATCTGCAAAACCTCCAGGAACTGAGCCCAGTTCCTGGCGGTCTCTCCGGCCTCCAGGAACTGAGAGTTGAATTTTGTGTGCTGTCACTACAGCAGCAGTATTGCTGCTCGTCTGCCTAGTATATCTGTCACCCACGCCAAAGCATCACATGTACGACGAGCTGTACCTGCGGGCTATGATGCCTGTGTAAAAGCTATCGCTTCTCCCTCGCATGGAAGCGATACCAGCAGCAGCAACGGCAAAAACGGCAGCAGCGATGGCAATTCGACGTCGCAGTAGCAGCAACAACAGCAGCAGCAGTGGCGGCAGCAGCAGCGATGGCGATTCGGCGTCCGCGGCGAAAATCCAGCCGTACTTGGATGCCGAGACCACGCTCGCGGTGGTGCGGCGGCCGTTGGCTTTGCGTCGTTTGACGCAAACAAGGCAATCCGATACTCTACAGAACCAGTTTCGAAAATGAGAAGCCATAATAGATGGTCCTTATTTCTCATGCACATATTTCTGGATCCTCAAAACTAGAAAAATAATCGCCAGAAATCACGGCTCAAAATTTTCCCATAATAGTTGGTCTAAGTAGGTGTCCTGTACTGTTGTATGAGCTGTTTCTTGTGCAGCCGCGCCATGCTCGTACCATTTTACACGAACAAAGGTCCGCATATCACACCCGTGCGCTTTGTATTGGCACCCACGACGCGAGCATAGCTCGCGCTCGGGCCACCACGTCCGTCGGCCCTTGATGGGGAGGGGGCCGAGCCGACCCATCACGCGCGCACGTAACGCTAGCATAAAACTCGTTCCATTCAACAACGTGTTGGGGGGAAATTGCTTGAAATTGGAGTCGGATGCTTCAAGGTCGGCAAGGCCTGCCACGTGCTGCAACGCCCACCAAGGCCTGCCAGGACCACAAGGCCTGCAAGGTCCGCAAGGCCTGCAAGGCCGTACGTAGCCATTACGTGGCCATATTGCTGTTGTTGCCGTGTGAGTATACTCTGCCCTCGGGTCCTCGACACCCGCTCTTTTGCGTATACCTCGGGTACTCCGGGTATATTCTACAGCAGCAGTCAACAGCTATCATATCATGTTATACGCTGAAAGCGCGCTGCGAGGTCTACAAGGCCCAGGGCATCAGAAAAGCCTGCAAGGCCTGCAGGCCTCCTGTTTGCAGGCCTTTTCGGTCTACGATCAGTCCTTGCGGGCCTGTCATACGAGGGATGCCGGGAATACCAGGTACCGACAACAGCTGTCCGAACAGAGTAGGTACCGAGGACCCGCGGACAAGGTAAATCTACTCGTACAGCAGAAGCAGTATGGCTACGTATGGCTACGAACTACGAACCAGTCCGCACGTACTGATATCATCGCCGACATTCGTTCGTTCCATGCAACCACCTCTGCTGTATGTCGTACTGCTGCTGTTTGTTGTTGGACGCATGGGGACTAACTACTTGAATTTAGAGTTGGATGCTTCTCGCACCAGTGAAAGAAGAATACCTGTGGTACTGCTGCGTACTGCTGATGTAAATCGACCCTTGCAAGAAGGTGCACGGCCCGGCCTTCGCTCCAGCGGAAGGGTATATAACGGGCGAGATCCACGCCGACACGCACTCGACCGTTGGGTTTGCCGGTGCTCTTTGAGGGTGGGGAAACAGCAGCAGCGGCTCCTATGACGCCCCCCCCCCCCCCCCGCTGTCGCTGAGTTTGAAATCGCACAAAACAAAGCGCCGCCTGCGGCGGTGTACAGACAGCAGTCAGTACGGCCTTGGGCGGGACCCACCTGATTGACTTTGCCGTAGTCGATGAGGGACTTCCCGCCGGATATATCCTTGTCGAGCATGCGGAGCTCGCGCTGGCGCTCCTTGCGCGACTTCTTCTTGACATCCTTATCCTTGTCGGCCATGGTGTAGTGGTGTAGTGGGTGCGTGGGAAGTGGGAAGGTAACGCGGGCTTTCACGAAAAGGGGTGGTTGGTTGTTCGAAGACCCTAAGTCGATGATCCGCCCTGCTGTCTCCAGCGAATTAAAACGTAGAAAGTCGAGGGTCCGCTCCTAATCGAACAGAGGCCTACTCGTCGACACGACGAGACGATAGTCGACTTGGAAGTGTGTGTGGCAAAGACGAGGCACCCCCCCTCGGCAATATTAAATATTACATTTTGGGAGGGTTTCCACTTCTTGTTTGAGGCGTTATTTTATTCTTCACGCTTGCAACGGGTGACCCTCAAAAAAGCTGCGGTGTGGGTGCCCACCAATTGAGCAGGGCGTCAACACTGCCAGCCTCAGTGCCGGTCAACCCTTGTTTCGGCATCGAACCCGGTGTATTTCGGTCGATCTTTGTCGGGGGTGCCTTGTGGACGGAGGGAGCCGCGCGTGCACTTTTTGTCTAACGGCCCAAACCTGACCAGACTCCGCTTTGTCTCAAGAGAGTCTTGTGGGAGAGTGGGGCGAGGCGAAAAGCACGAGGCCCTCCAACGACAACGACAACTAGTCTCGACCCACACGCGGGGAGGCAGGGAAACATACTGTGAGTGTGCGTGGTGCGGTGTCGGGTTCCTTGTGCGCGCGTGTGTCTCCTTGCCTGCTGCGTTCGGGGTCAGGGAACGTTGCTTGCGTCCGTATAGCTTTGTTTTGCGCGCGGATTCCTGCTGTGGATCGAAGTTTCGAAATTTCTCGGGGTTTGGCCAAGGTCGTACAAAGGATACCTGAGGGCTCAAAGGCAACAAAGCCCCTCCTTCGTTGCTCCACCCGTCGCACCCTCCTCCGCCCCGACACCCTCGTGGTGCCGAGGGTGTTCTCGTGTACCGCATGGTTCGAGGGGGGGGGCGGGTTGCCCCACTCCTGCGATGCGGAGACGGAATCTCTTCAACAACAACGACAACATCGTCGTCGTCGAAAAGTTCTCTTGGGCTCACTATTGTCCATCACATACTGAATCACAGTCATTTTGTTTTCTCAATACTGAACCGAAATTAGAAACGATTTTGAAGGATCTGATGATCTGATTGCACATCGCGGAACATATTTTTTTACGTGTAAAAAGTGCACAAGTGCGTAGACAAGAAGGTGGATACAATACAGCAGCGTACTCGTATCATACGTGGGTGTTGCAACCCCGACGAGGGCAAGGAAGCGAGAGCGACGCCCGCGGCCCTTCAGGTGACCGAAGGGACGCGCCCGCCTTAGCCTCCCCTGTTCGTGGACATCAAGTATTGCGATCAATCAGCACATTCTCAATTTCTTTCCCCAGGCGTTCGTCGGCACACGTATTAAATCATATTCGTACTCATTCTACTCGTACTGCTGTACCTGAAGACCTGACTGAGGGTACCTACTCGTAGAGCCAAGACCTGAGGACCTGAACATGAGCACACCAGAGACCACAGGCCAGAGGGCTGCACAGCACCTTGAGCTTTTGCTGACAGCTGACTTTACGTGCTGGTGTTGTATTCGTCTAGACTAGTGCTGTGTGCTGTGCATGATGGGGCGGCTGCGTAATGTTATGCTTCTTTCGATAGTCTTGCTGTTTGCGTACCTGTGGTCCTTCACCACTTACCACTTGACCATGTAATAATGGTGTTGGTAATCAATCGTCATGTAAAATCTACTCGGTAGAGCTGTAAGTCGGCACGACTTACCAACTATTACATAGTTGCTATTAATAGTCGGACTTGAAGTTATTAATAGTCGTTTGCCGGAAGTGCCGTCGATCCAACTTACAGGGTTTCCAATACGTATATAAGAAGGAATTGATTGTTGAAGGCGGGATCGTTCTTTCTTATTTATGCCGCCCCTTGGGCCGGGAAGGGTTGATTATGCTCGCTTCGCTCGCCTGATTTAAGTCGTCAAGTCGGCTGGCCGTCAGCTGGCTTCGCCAGCCGGCCTGCCGACTAAAGCCAACTAGTTGGATTACGGCACCTACCGACTCGTACGTAGTTGTTAGTCGTGAAACCCTGCCGAATGAATCACAGCTCTACTAATCGGCACCAGGCGTCATAGTAAGACATGATGTGATTTGTGTCATACAGCAGCAGCAGCAGCAGTACAGGACCGTAAGAAAACGAGCAACCAGAAAAGGCAGGCCGAGATTATACAGAAAAATAAGAAATTCGGGAGTCGTCACGCTGAAGTTAGTGTAGAGCGCACCTATTCTCAAGTAAGAAACCCAGCCTGGACCAGCTTCCCTGTTTCTTATTTGGTATCCGGAACTGCTTTTTCTATACGTAAGTTTGATCAGTTCACCAGTCGCTGACCGTCGATCAAACCTCCCACGAACATGAGCGCGCACACCAGCTGTACTACGAGTATCGCCTTATTAATATAGCATGTGTTCGCGGTTATCACAGCTCAGGCACGCTTTTATACGAAAAGTTTTGCTCACATGCGATAACACAGAAGCCAAAGGTTCGCATATATACCTCGTACATGGGTCGAGGCTAAAGGCTAACTTTAGGCAAGGCTATCCACACGCCTTATCTTTACGGCTAAGACTTGACCCCTTGGTTTATTCTCCCATGTGTTGCGGGGCATACTTTGTACAGTAGGAACTCGAGTGGAACAGTTTTTTTGCAGTGATACGAGGGTGAATGGAGGTACGAGGCTAAGACCAAGGCTATCGTTATTATGGCTTAGACTTAAAGACCATGGTTCAGGCTAAGACGAAAAAGCCATGGCTTAGGGTAAATACTAAGGCTAAATGCTAAGACAAGCACTTACACTTGACACTATTAATAGCACTAACACTGACGCGAACACTAACGCTAACATTTGAAGTCAACGCCAACACCAGCCCTTACGTTAACGCCAACGCCAACGGGTAACGCCAACACTATCGCCAGCGCTACGTTCCGCGAAGGCCTAGGCTATTTAAGTCTAACGCTAACTCCTAGGCTTGCTAAGACTATATCAGCCTGTTTGATGCTCACACTAATACTTAGGCTTTCTAGAACTGCTTATGTTTTTAGCATCTGGTATGTTCTTAAACTAGGCTTTCTGAGACTGCTTGTGTTTTCAGTACCTGGTAAGTTCTTAAACTAAGTAACTATGGATAAATTTGAGGATAAGCAAAACCAGGCGGCTTTCGTTCCCCTGGGACCGGTGTCGGCGTGTTATGCGGGTGTAGGAGTCGGCTACTCGTATGTACGTATTTATAGATTGGTTGGCGCCCGATCGCTTGTCCAGGAAAATCGAAAATCGCGTGTTTTTTGTTTCTGGTCGCCTCCTTACTGAGCTGTGCCATCGTCGTGCTTGGTGTATTCATATATATGATATGCAGACACTACTCCGTGTATCGGTGCTCTTGTGGTTTGTTGTTGCTGCTGTTGTTTGTATTCTTAAACTGCTGTTCTCTTTTACTGCTGTACCTGGTAGGTAACAGCAGGTATGTATGACAGGCTCTCTCCTTTTCAGCGATAAACAATCCCCGTGCCGCCCTGTGCCATATTCGTCCTACTACTATTAATATATATATATATCAGATAACTCATAATGCTGCAAAATCTGGTCTATCATTATTAGCTTATCAATTGACTCTTAGCCTATTACTTCGTATACATTATGTACTGCTGTAGTCTCTGACTCTCAATCCTGAAAGTTTGTGCCAGACATGCAGGTGCAGTCAGGTGCAGTCCTCATTTTTTTCGTATTGCACATGCTGTTGTTGTATACTATTGCTGTATGTTGTGTGATACGAGTTTGATGTGATGGCATAGTACACAGTATCGTGTATACCTTGCTCCGTTGCCTGGCGTACTTGCAAATAATAGCTTCCAATTCGATGAAGTTGGTCCGAACACCCCCGCTGAGACTGTCTTGTCTTACTCTCGTACCAGCAGTAGCAGTACACGTACAACCGTGGGTTTCATGTTACTCGCTCGCATGGACATGGATATTGCTGTATGATACCCGCTCACGGATATTTGGTGTTCATATATGAAAACCACTCCTGCTGTTAATATGATAGTACTTCTGCTTTTTCGTGAGAGGGGTGGGGGGGGGGGCTGAGGGCGCGCGAACCCTTCCCCTACGAGTGTTCATATTGTATGTATTATGATACTCTGTTGTGATATTGATAGTGCAGCAACAGCTCTGCTGCTTCCGCTGTTGAAAACGAAACGCTTTTGAGTTTTTTTTCACCACATACAAAACATCCGTGCGGAGTTGCTGCGACAATCCCCCGCGAGCAAATCATTTGGCGGAATACCACGCGCAGAGTTTCTGCGCTGTATGAAATGGTAAAACATGCGCCGGCGCTGTGAAATAATATGACTGCAAGTGTCGGCGCTGCCTGCACATATGATATGGTATCGAGTTTCGGCGCTGTATGGTTATGATACGAAGTGTCCGCGCTGTTGATATCATCGGCTGTATTCATACTATATACCTGCTACGTAATACGATGCTGATATTGGCTGGTATATCTGTGAATGATAACGTGTTTTCCCTGCAGTATTTTTGGGAACGGCATGAGGGGGAATGATCCGTCCGTCCTCCCCTGTCCGTGCACTCCCGAGTTGCCGGCGTATGCTGTGTGCACCGACCTCGTTAGGAACGTAGAGCCACCTGGACGAAATACAGTACAGTAATACCATGCACCATATAAACATTGAATCCACGCTTAGAAACATTTCACCCCTTGGACATATCATTGATTCCTACTCCATGATCTAGATCATCCAGGGGCAGATATACCCCTGATCTGTATGATCTGTATGATCTGTATGATCTGTATGATCTGCATGTTATGTATGATCTAGCTCATGTTGCCGGGTGGGAGCCGTGTACCACCAGTTGTACGACATGAAGACGGCTCGACTTAGTCTGAAAATCCGCATGTTGAAGGCCGAGGTGATTGAGACCCTGCTGTACGGATGTATGACGTGGACCCTCGGTGCACAACACTTCGCCAGGCTCCGATCGGCACACCACCAAATCCTCCTGCGTGTCATTGGCTTCCAGCGTCGGCCGCGTGGTGACTATAGGACCCTCTCGTACGCAAAGGCTCTCAAGCAGACACGATTCGAGAGCATCGAAACGACGATCCGTAAACGACTCCTGTTTTTTGCGGGAGCCGTGGCACGGCAACCCAAGGGGCGACTACCCAGTCGCGTGATGTTCGGGACCATGACGGGTGGGGAGGGACGCAGACCGGGCGGACAACCAAAGTCCTGGCAGAAATGCCTTGCTGAAGACCTCAAGGTGTTTCAAGCCTCCAAGGGGTCCACGGCACAGGTCCCGTTGGTGTTTGGAGTAGAGACCGCAGTATGGACCGTTGCAGCAACTAAAGTGGGCAAGTGGCACAGGGGGGTCCTCGAAGCGGCTGAACAGTTCATGATCCGGTGGCACAAGGTAGAGGCGGAACTGAGTAGACAGCGCCACGCATCCGTTGCGGGGGGTGCAAAAGGGAATGGGAAGGGGGGGGGCAACAGTCGTACGGAAACCGCGGCTAATGAGAGCAGGAGGGAAACAGCCGACAGGATAGCAAGGTACCAGGCTGGCTAGTAAGTCCCACCTAGACTACCCGTGCCGCGCACCTCTGTAGCCGCTTCGAACGCGGCACTGTTTCTGGTGGTCCTTCTTTCCCTTTGTTTGTTTGTTTGTTTGTTTCTTTGATTTTTTTTCTTGTTTTTCCTTTTTTTCATTTTTCTTTCTTGCTTGTTGTATTGCCTGTTATTGCTTCTCAAGGGGGGCACGACAGCGATGCTACAACCCCTCGCATCATTTGCTTCGTTTGCTTTGTTTCACTCATTTATGTTACCGTGATCGCTTTTGCCTTTGTTTCTCCGCCTTCCGTATTTTTCCTAGGACTTTCTTTGGTGGCTTAGCTACGTACGTATTCATTTTGTTTTTGTCATTCCCCGTTCTCTTTCCGGGACCCTCGTGTGTTACACGAGAACGAAACGGAATTAAGTTGGAAGTGCCACGTACCCGTTGTATGGGTGGCGCCCAAGGGAAGGGAGACGGAGGGTGGGGGGGGTCATAGGGAAACCAGGACGGACGAAAGCAGGAAAGAGACGGCAAACAGAGTAGGTGCCAGACCGACTAGCTGGTAGAACCTGCCTGTACTACGGGCACAAACCCTGCCTCGGCTGGCCTTCGGTGTGCTCCGGCTGGCTGTCCTATCCTGTCGTTCTCAGTCTTGCTCTGTTGGCGCTGTTTCGGTCCATTTCATTTTCTTCCATTTCATTTGGTTTTTTTATTGGAGGTCGCATCTCCTCTGGGAGAAGCACGACACTTTCTTTCTTTTTTTGTCATGCTTTTTATTTGGTTGCTTGATTGTTGATTTGCTTCAGTATATTTACTTTTATAATTTTTTCTTTTCGCTTTTTTCTTTTTCTCTTTTTTTCTCTTGCATGCACCTGGATTGCTAGCAGGGTAGGTCTTGCCTGTCGTATATGGCGTTGCATTGTCTGCTCTGCTTACTGCACTGAGTGTAGTATCTCTGTGTCGTAGTTTTGTGACCACAGAACTGGTACCTTTTTAGGATGAAGAATCGGCACGGACACTGGGTGTGCTGGATGTCGACGGGTAGAAAGGAAGGTTTAATGTGAAGAACACACACACACAGCTGGACACTGGGTGTGCTGGATGTCGACGGGTAGAAAGGAAGGTTTAATGTGAAGAACACACACACACACACGGATAGAAAGGAAGGTTTAATGTGAAGAAAACACACACACCACCGGTAGCATGAGTTCTTAGTGGCACTATCCATATTTTTGCTGCGTTGGACCTGTACTTCAAGAGTTATAAGAGAGTTCCTGCACATCATGTCACGACGGCAGGCTAGGATGTAGATGATCTAGGTCATGATCTATCTGTAGATGATCTATCAATAGGTCATGATCTTTCTTGTAGATTATCTACTGCTGTAGGTCATGATCTATCTGTAGATGGTATTTCCGACGTGTGGAACATTTACTACTGCTGTACTGTAGTTAAATAACCTAAACGAACACACAACTATGCCATACGAATACCGTAGATATTGGTGGCGAAGCCGTGCCCGCGCGGACGGCCGAGACGTGCCCACCGCAGGTTTTATATGGCATAAAAACAAGTCAAAATGTACCACTCACGTTGTTCGAAAATGTATCAACCGGTTGGATATCAATACAAATATCCAAATAGTCCTTATATCTAAATGGACCAAGACGAACGGGAGGTGGTGGGCACGTCTCGGCCGTCCGCGCGGGCACGGCTTCGCCACCAATATCTACGGTACTGTAGTAATATATGTATCAAAGTTACAAAACATCAACTGTTGTGAGATCGAGGGTTTCGTCGAAACGCATCATTTTGCAAGCTGTGTGTGATGTAATGTGACACTTGTATCGCACGTGCTAAGGGTTTTATGTGACCTCGTGCGGGATTTATGTCCCCTTGTTACGGGGAACAAAATCTGAAGCAGCCGTGGCAGTCGTGGTTTGTGTGTGTACAGATAATATGTGTACGAGTACATTTGGGAAACGTGGGGATCACCCAAATATGGATACCCGCCAATCGTCCAAATGCAGTAATAGCCCCTCTATACATAGTGTGCCGGTATGCGCCAGGCAACAAAACCGGCACTATAGTGGCAACCGGCACTACTCCGCACACTGCCACACTGGTTCATCCCATCTGTGCCAAGCGAGTTCACAAGCACTTATAGATAGCGGGCGGCCGGCACTATTCAATCACAAGCACTTATAGATAGCGGGCGGCCGGCACTATTCAATCGGCACTATAGAGGGACCGCTACCGTACTGGATGGATACCCGCCTTGGGCGGGTGAACGAGCGTCTAAGGTTTTGCGGGTTTTGCGGCATGGGGGAAGCCGGCGGCCGTCCGAGTATACGCACGTATAACAGTACGTGCACTTCGTGGTTACTGATATTCTGTCGATATATCTGTGCCGCTTGTGCCCAGAACGCCGAAGTATCTTTACGAACGCATTGCCACCCCGAGTAAAAGCACATTTTTCAGGACATACCTGCTGGTATATACATACTTTGGTAGTCCGTCCGCAAAAAGAAGTTACTGCCTGTAGTTTTCCGGTTTTCGGCATTCGGCGGCTTTAACGGTACCAGTTTTGGTGTGCACTATTATAAGGCAGTCCGTACCACGTTAGCCGGCGCGACACCAGTCGAGAGCAGCCCGCTTCCCACACCTTCATCTTCCATACCCCCCCCCCCTCCGGTTGGACTTGAAGTCCTCCCCGGGCCTTCCCTACTTGCTGCCATGGGAAATGTATTCAACATGGGCACCTGCCTCGCTAGGCTGGTGGAGGTATGCTTCGACGACTATAGGGAACGAGTGGTCCCTCTATAGTACCGGCTGATCTATGCAGTGCCGTTGGAATCGCTTGGCACATACCTGGTATACCCGTAGTTCGCGCGATCGAAGTATCCCACTCAGCTAGCAAATATGAGTTTCGATCAAATCCTCGATCTCACAGCTATGTTTATTTTTCAATATATATATATATATATATGGGATTCACCAAGTGTGGTATTGAAAGTATGCGGAGTAGTGCCGATTGCCGCTATCAGTGGGTTTGCTATAATGCCGGTTTGAGTAGTGCCGGGCTGCTCGCTATACTGATTGTGGAATCGCTCGGCGCAGATGGTGTTCACCGCTGCTGCTGTGATAGTGTGCGGAATAGTGCCGGTTGTCGCTATAGTGCCGGTATGGTTGGGCTGGCGCATACCGGCGCTCTAGAAGGACCGGCACTACCGTATGCATGTTCAAGGGCACTTGTGGTTGTTTTTGTAACGAGAACTGCTGTCCCACGTCCACTTCCGCAGACTCACTGCTGTATACTTGCAAGTGCGTCCATGCGAGTACGGATAGTGCTTCCTCCTATGGGCTTGTCGTCCACTAAACTTGTAGCATGTTCAGGCACTCGGAGTCTGGTATGCGATACGTACCCTGGTACGTTTTTTTCAAGAAACACGGACCATAGTACCAGATATCATCAAACAACCTACCCCCGACACCGACCACATCAGAAACATCAACAAGCAGGAAGCACGTCCGAACGAGAGCCGAGAGCCGAGGGGCCTAGCAATTCCTCTATCCTCCATATATACATGACAAGCGGTTTTAGTTTTTTTTTTGTGTTGCCTTGTATGATAAGGTAGACTGATTTTCAGCTCTGCAGGACACGTTGGTTTGTGTTTTGTACTCTGTCCATAAATATAAGCACCATTTACATAAAATATTATTATAAAAATGTTTATTATATTCAGGGACAGAGTGGTATGTTGTTTTGCTTGACGGTATTCATTAACTGATTTCTGTCATTCAAGGGGACGTTGAAGCCTTACTTGCCTCGTGTAGGACAGGCTAACCACGCCGTATTACACGGTGTGGAAACCCGTGCGTACGCTGTCGGCGCTATGGCAACACATCCAACGACAACCTTGTATATACGTACATATCTGGCGCATTGTCATTCGTGGTATATATTTACGACTATAATGTACCGTATCACACCCTTTCCACTGTTTGCACTGCTGGGATGGCGAAACATTCGATACAGTACTACACATACTACATGTAGCAGCTGGCCAGTCTGATCGGAAATACAAGGGGAATTTATATATGCCGCAACACGTCCCAATCTCCCTCACGAGCACAGTTTCTCGATCAGACCGGTATTTATCACGTTAACCATTTTCGCCTTTTTTTTCGAAAAACAAGGTCGAAACACTTTTATTTCCCTGGTTCAGGGGGAGGGGGGGGGGGGTGTATTCATGTCGTGCACGGCCGTAGTCATATGACCATAGACCCTCTCATCCCTACAATGCCGGGACGGAGCACGTTGGGTTTTCACCAACCAGGCAGACATTGCTTGCACCAAGCGCGAAGCGCCGTGAGGTATTGGGCGAGTCGCATGGAGGGTGAGCTGCATCCTGCTAAGAACCGCCTCTGAGGTGGACTTGCATATGGACGACAGCTTCAATGAGTTAATTTAATTTCTGGTGTGGCCATTTCCGGAGACAGCAATGGGTTTTACTATGTAACTGCCTCACGGACGCCTTACCATATTAACACTACGTGATACGATAATTCCCCTTGTGCGGAGCAAAGGTTCTCCACCCCGCACAAATGATCTACTCGATCGCCAGCTTTGGTGACCGCCAAAAAAAAAAATAACAAAAAAAACACGGTACCCTGGTTGTCTAGCTCACGCAGCGAGTGGCGTGTTTTACAGCGTCGTTGCCAACCGACGCCAACCCAACCTATCAATATATCATATATTTATAGGGGGGGAGGGTATAACGAGTTTATCGCGTCTAATATTACTGTATGGCTAGATAGCAAGGAGGTAGGCATTTCCAAATGTTCTTTGCAGGGTGGTTGGCGACCGGCGGGAGTGTGTGTGGGGGGGTTGCTCTAAAGCTTGAATATCCGAGCGGGATAACTGCGGTCACGGTGTTAGGCAACGGATCCGGCATCACCCGGCATCGTTTTCACTCGGATTTACTGAGACAACGGGGATGGCCTTTTACAGACTACTTTGGCAAAAAAAAAAAAAAAAAAAGGGGGGACGGCCCTTTACTGACTGACGACGTACTTTGGCCCTTCAGGATTGCACTCCCGCTGTACCTGTGTACGTATAGGGGGATTATTACGGTGTAGTCTAGTAACGACAAAATATACTTCGTATAAATACTGGAATATACAGGGTTTTGTGTACGGTAGGGTATTGACATTAATAAATATGGGATCGTTTTTTCAGTAGAAAAATGTAAGTACCATGTTAGAGATAAGACGGCGTTTTTTTGGGCTTTGTCACGGGTCTGGTCTTAAAAACCGGTACACCACTCACTGCTGTATTGGTAGTCTTTTTTGGTGGGAGTCGCTTGAGATTGTTGGGTCGGTCATCGGAGTTCACCAGTGTGGTACCAGAGTTCGGAGTAGTGAAAGCCGGTTGCCGCTTCAGCAGTACCGGTATTGATGTCCGGCGCATACAGGCACTATGTGAAGGTGTCACCTACTGAGCGATAGGGGTAACAGATCGATCGATTACCCGGCCCAGGGTAATCCTTGTAACATTCTCCCCCCCCTCGGAACGGCGGGATCTTTGAGACGTCGACCACTATAGAGGGACAACTACTGCTGTGTTGACGTTTTTTTTTTCATGACTCGCTTGAGACCGTTGGCCGCCCTCAGTCACCAGGAGCGCGTCTGCCTGACTCGACTTGCTTTGTCGGACTCTCTTGTTCTTCTTGGCTGGCGCCGCCGCCGCTTGGTATTGGTGTTAGTCTTGCTTGAGGCGTGTGTGTGGAATCTGAATTCATTCTTTGGAACGGTTGGAACTCGCTGATCCTGTCCCGGTTTGCTAGATGCAGACCGGTAAGGCTCCATGGGCGCTGTCACACCGGGCTATATACAACCCAACCTTACCGTACGATCCAATTACGTGTTGACACTGACGAACCTTCTCCCGTTTACCCCCTCTTTCCCTCCCTCCCTCCCTCCCTCTCTCTGTCTGCCTACCTCCCTACCTCCCCGCCCCCGCCCCCGTCCCCATTGGGGTCGGTGCAAATCGCGTTGTCTTTTTTAACCCGTGGGACACACACAGCATATGCGCGCCGCCTACTCTCCGCCGGTGACAAGGCAAAGAGCCCGCGCCCTCTACATCGCTGAAGTCGCGCAAAAAGAGCAGGACCAGAAAGAGCAGGAGCAGCTGAAGCAACAGCAGAGGCAGAAGCAGCAGCAGCAGCGGAAGCAGCGGAAGCAACAGGAGGAAGAGGAAGGAGAGGAGGAGGAGGAGGAAGAAAAAGCGAAGGGTTCTGTTGCTGCGGTCAAGGGGCGGAGGAGCAGCAGCCGCAGCAGGGCGGACGCGAAGGAGTTGCTCGCGACGAAACGGGGCAGAGGCACAGACTTCAAGCCCACCCAGGAGCCCAGGAGGGGGGCTAGGCGAGCGGCAACAGCAGCAGCCGGCGGCAGCGGCGGCAGCGGCGGCGTCGCAAACGGGAACGGGAGAGCCAGGCCTCTATCGTCACGCACGGCCGACTTACGGCCGGTGAGACTTTGTCGAGGGTAGCGGGTTTCGCGTGAAGGAGGCGGGGACGGGCAAACGGGGACCGGGGATGAAGTGGGGAACGAAAATTTGGTCCGGCGGGGCCGGGGCTGGGGGGGAAGGGGGGGGGGGGAGGGGGGTCATGTCATGCATAAGCGTAGTCGTATGGCCATAGCCCTCGCGGGGCGCGGGAAGACGGGGGGGGTGCACTCATGCTATGCATAGCCGTAGTCGTACGACCGTAGCCCCTCGCATCCCTGCAATGTCGGGACGGAGCATATCGGGTTTTTAACGACCAGACAGGCATTGCTTTCCCCCAAACGCGAAGCGCCGTGATGTGTTTGGCGAGTCCCAGGAAGGGCGAAGGGGCGGGGGGGGGGGGGGGGGGGTGTTTAGCGCCTTGGGCGGCGGCGGCCATTACGTATTGGTTGCGGGTTGTTGCAGTCGAGAAGAGACAGTAGTAGGCAGAGAGGTGGGTGTTTCGGGCGTTGTTTCGGGCTGGACCAGGTACTATAAGTGTTGTTGTTTAGTTTGCCGCGTCGGTCTTTGCCGCGTAACTAATGATTCGGGTTGGCCTGTAGAGTCTGTTGTGCGGGTTAAAACCAAAGGTGCGTACATGTTATATACCCGGGAATTGCCCCGCGCCCTTGATGACGAGGGATGTATCGTTATTGGCGCCGGAAGGCCCTTTCAACGACGCGATATATTGTTGTCGCAGGCGATTCGTGTACCAAATCCCAGTTCCTTCATCGTGTTACAGAGCAGGACACCGCTTTTCCTTCATCGCTAGCGCTGCGGCCGCGAGTTGACCAGCGATTTTTTGAGGACCTGAGAGGGAAAAAGTCTAGGCAATCTACCGTAGTTCTGAATACCTTTGCAAATACTAGGAACCCCCCCCCCCCACGCCCGCCCCAGGTATCCACAGCTACGCTGGGTAACTCCAGGAGCCGGTGCAGGAAGGGCACTACCTTCTTTGCACGCGGAGGTGGGGAGGGTGGGTCGGGGGTTAGTCCAAGCCCAGGACAGGGGTCGGTCGATGTCGGTGCCGGCGGCGGTGGCGGCAGCGATGCGGACAAGATAGTGGCGGCGGGAAAGGACGAGGCTTGGGTAGAAGGAGGGGGCGGAGGAGGAGGGGGAGGGGGGGGGGCAAGCGTGGCAGTAGCACTGGGTACCTCAGTGTCACCTCCTGCGGCGTGCTCACCCCCGCCGCCGCCCTTCGCCAGCGAGGCGCTTTCGGCAGCGGGCACTGCTGCTGCTGCTGCTGCCGCTGCTGTGGCTGCTGGGGGAGGGGGGGGGGGACTAGCAACGACGTCCCCTCCGGCACCGCATCATGCCTCGGCCGCCGCCGCGGGGGCTTCCCCCACCCAGCCCCTTGCAGATGCCAACCCTAGCGTCCTTAACGCCAGCGCGAACAAGAACGCTCCCAGCGGTAACAGCGACACTGGCGATGGCGGAGCAGGAGCGCTAGCTGGAGGGGATGGGGAGGGTAAGACGGTTTCCTTGCCGGCTGCTGCTGCTGCTGCTGCTGCGGGGGCGCCGGTCGCCGGGCGGCTTGAGGCAGGGCCGGGGCCGGAGGGCACTACCGCGGGTGTTGGTGGTGTGTGCGGCAGTGGCGCGGCAGCGGGCGATTATCACGAAGAGGGAGGCCTGATGACGGACGGCGGATGTAGCACTGTTAGAGAGGCGGCGGCGGGGACGGTAGCGGCGGCGGGTGCTGTGGTGGGAGCGGCACCAGTGATCGTTGGCACGGGGCACACCGGGGACAGAAGCTCCGACGGTAGCACCCACGGACCGCTTCTTCCCACGCCGCCAGGCCGGGGCGCTGGCGGGACGGCGTTGTCGGTGGCGACGGCGACGGCGGCGGTGGTGGGAGGGGGTTCGGGTCTAGGGGGCGGAGGCGGGGGGTGGGGTAGCGTGCCGAGCGGGGAGGGCGTGGTGGAAGAGGAGCGCCTGAGGGGGAAGTCGATCGAGGCGAAGGGCAGCACCGGGGTTAGTCCCATGCAGAAGCGTAACCGTCGCGAGCTGAAGGTGAGGCCCCGCCACCCTACGTATAGATTACCGTAGACGGGGTTTCTACGAAGTGAGAAGTGGAATCGGAGTGGGGGATAGGGGGGGGGGGGGGGGAGGGGACTATCGGACCGATCGTACGGATTGTTGTATGCCTGATATATATATTGATATGTATTATATATTTCCTCTCAAACCCCGTACGTCATAGTTCGCGCTGTGGAAGTATCCCACGCAGCTAGCAAAGATGAGTTTCGACGAAATCTTCGATCTCACAACTGTTTTTTTTTTTTTTTTTTTTAATTTTCTCTATATATTGTGTTGATGACGTAAGGACCCGCTTTCGTGGTTTTGTGTGTGTTGTTTCCCAACCATGGGAGTGCTTGTGTTGTGAATGTGTTGTCAACCTTTTTAGGTGCTCCACTGAGTTTACTTCCAAGTGTTTTTCGTGCACACAACGAGAGTGCAGATCGTTTTTTGTTTGTTTTGTTTTGTCGTTGGTTTTTTTGTTTTTGTTTGCTTGTGTTTGTGTGTGTGTGTTTTTTTGTGTGCTCCTGGCGCTTTGTTTATCTTGTCAAAAGGTGTTCTAAAAACAGGCAGGGGCGCCTTTTTTTGTGTGTTGCTTTTTTTTTCTCCCATCGGATGTATGTCTTTATCGTCATGAATGTGTGCTGACATCGGCCCGACCCTGTATATTTCTTGTGCTTTTTTGTTTTGTTTTCTTTTTCTTTTACGCCTGGGACAGATCATCGATTCCAACTTGATGCTCTACAGTGGTATTTCAGGGCAGATATATTCCTGATCTGTATGATCTGTATGATCTGTATGATCTGTATGATCTGTATGATCTGTATGATCTGTACGATCTGTATGGCCTGTATGGCCTGTATGGTCTCGCTTACGTTGCATGGGCAGAGCCATATATTCTGCATGATGTAGGACAGGTTTTATGGATTTGATCTGCACTATACAGATCGCGCACAGCACCTCAAAACGGCGGTTAGCATCTATTAATAGATGTACAAAGGATCTATCTGTGCGACTCGGTGTTTGTTTCGTTTCTTTTACCCCCCCTCTGTCTTGCTTATCTTATGTGTGTGCTTATACCACGAATCGTTGCGTCCCACGTTTCTGCCTCGTTGCTTTGACCTCCACTAACGCGCTTACCAGGCATTTTTACAAAAAATGTAGTGCACGCGATCGAAGCACCATACATATGATATCACACACAGCTTGCAAATATGAGATTAGGCGAAATCCTAGATACCTCAATAGCCGATGTTTTTTTTTTTTTTCATTTTTTCTTCCGCCTTCGTAAATTGTGCGCTGTACATGTCGGGAACTCTTTTTTTTTCTTTTTTTGCGGACAGTTGTCCGAGGAGGAGACCGCAATGGCGGGCGCGCCCCAGGGGCCGGTGTACCAGGTGGCAGTCCTGGAGACGAAGGAGTTCGAACCGTCCCCCAACCCGGAGGAAGAAATGAAGGTATTGATGGTGGCAGTAGCAGTAGTAGTAGCAGTAGCAGTAGCGGCAATAGCAGTAGTAATAGTACCAGGGGGCAGTCCAGAAGACGAAGGAATTCGAACCCCCCCCCCCCAGACCAGAGGAAGAAATGAAGGTATAGGTGATGGCAGTAGTAGCAGTAGCAGTAGCAGTCGGCAGAAACAGTAGCAGTAGTAACAGTGGCGGCTATAATAGTGGCAGTAGCGGTGTTATTAAACTCCTGAAAAAGCCGGTGTACCAGGGGGCAGTCCCGAAGACGAAGGAGTTCGAACCGTGCCCCAGTCCGGAGGAAGAAGTTAAGGTATTGGTGATGGCAGTAGCAGTCGGCAGAAAACAGTAGCAGTAGTAGCGGTAGAAGTCGGCAGAAGCAGTAGCTGTAGTAGCAGTAGCGGCTATAATAGTGGCAGTAGCGGTGTTATTAACCCCCCGAAAGGGCCGGTGTACCAGGGGGCAGTCCTGGAG
The DNA here is from genome assembly GCA_008828725.1 of Saccharina japonica. Classification (NCBI taxonomy): domain Eukaryota; class Phaeophyceae; order Laminariales; family Laminariaceae; genus Saccharina; species Saccharina japonica. Next base: position 16,029 of record MEHQ01003292.1, on the reverse strand, counting down.
ACGAAGGAGTTCGAACCTTCCCCCAGCCCGGAGGAAGAAGTTAAGGTATTGGTGATAGCAGTAGCAGTCGGCAGAAACAGTAGCAGTAGTAGCAGTAGCAGTCGTCGAAAACAGTAGCTGTAGTAGCAGCAGCGGCAATGATAGTGGCAGTAGCAGTGTTACTAAACTCACGAAAGGGCCGGTGTACCAGGGGGCAGTCCTGGAGACGAAGGAGTTCGAACCTTCCCGCAGCCCGGAGGAAGAAGTGAAGGTATTGATGATGGCAGTAGCAGTCGGCAGTAGCAGTAGGTAGCAGCAGTAGCAGTAACAGTAGCAGTAGCGGCAACAGTAGTGACGGTAGCAGTAGTATTACCCCCCCCACCCCCAGGGACTGGTGTGCCAGGTGGCGGTTTCGAAGACGAAGGATTTCGAACCGTCCCCCAACCCGGACGAAGAAATAAAGGTATCGATGATGGCATTAGTATCATGTAGCAGTAGAGGTAGGGTAGCAGTAGAGGTAGGGTAGCAGCAGTAGTAGCAGTAGTATTTCTGTCGTAGTAGTAGTAGTAGTGGTAGTGGTAGTAACGGATGATGGCGGTGAGGCATAAACACTTTGCCACCAGCCAGCGGTTCCGGTTCCGGCTGCTGTTTTTTTTTGCCGCAACCGCGGTACGTAACTCCAAAAGCTGATTTTCCGTATTTGCGCGTAAGGAGGAGCCCTGATTCGCCAGTAACCGCCATCCTTGGTATTTAACCGTAAACTCTTTCGTAAAATCTTGAGACCTCTAGCTCTTGAGCAGTGTGTACGAGAAAATACCGAGACACGCACCTACCGCAGGCGCACCAAACACGCCGCCCTATCTTACAACCCCCCTCCTCGTCGCCCTCCTTCCGCTCTTCCGCGCTTCCCCCCCCGCTCCTCCCTCCCCCCCTCCTTGCCTCCCCTTCCCCCGCTTCCCCCCCCCCCCCCCGCCACCGTCCCGCTCCCCTTCGCCTTTCCCCTTCCCTTGCCTTCCTCCCCCCCTCCCGCCACGTTCCCCCTGCTTCTCCGCTCGCGCCGCTGCCCGTATTATAATTGCTTGCACTGAACCAGCCGTGCTTACGGCTCCGGCGGAAGACGGCGAACCCTGGTCGAGACCTTTTACAGTGCAGTCGACTCGGCAAACCGACAGGTTGTGTGCCTCCCGTTCTCACCGGACACGTGACAAGGTGGCCGGAGCGAAAACACTGACAGGGGGCGGCCCGAGCGGCTGGATGCGCACGCGGCGGTGGGTAACCTGAGGTCGTCCATGGTGCGGAACGCGCTGTGGCTAGGGATACGGGGGGAGATATGTTCGGGTGAAGCACGATAGGGGACTGGGAGGGGAGTTGAGGGGAGGATGGGAGGCGCGGAGGGGGGGGATGGAGAGTCCGAGGCGGAGGGGAGTGGGGGGAAGTGGGCGTTGAGGGACTGGAGCGGTTGTTCGGGGTGGGGGGAGGAGGTGGAAGGTGGGAACCGTCGTGGAGGGTTGGAGTGGGGTGGTAGAATAGGGCGGAGAGGAATGGACATAAAAGGTGTGAAGTGGGCGTGGGCCGCACGTCTGCATCAGAGGGAGGGCAAGACGGGAGGGGGGAGGGGATAACGCTGCAAGCCCTAGGTGTTCGATTTCTATTATTATGCGGTGAGTTTATTTTATACTCTCCTGCCTAGCGCATGGCGCGGCAGAAGGCTATTTAAATAGGCGTGTTGGTGGCGGGCATAGGTGATTTATTTTTATTTTTATCTTCGTGTTGTGTTGATCGCCACACGCGGTGCGTCGTGCGATGGGGGTGCCTGTTCAGAGTTTAATTTTAATTTTTGTTTCGTTTCTTCTTGCCGAGAAACAGGGAGAGGGGGGGGTGAACGTCTTGATCGACCGCTTGTTTTCCCGACATCTTTTCCGCTGTTTCGTTCGTTATGTTTTTTTTTTATGTTTCTTTTTATTTTCGTGTTCAATTTCGTGTGTGCGTGTGTGTTTGTGTTTTTTTTTTGTTATGTTCCGCTTTTTCTCCGTCGACTATTTCCTCTGCTATGGTTTATTTTGTTTGATTCTTCCATCCCCTGGAATCCCCCGATCGTTTTGGCGCTGCCTCTCTCCTTTTGGTGTTTTATTCCCCTGCTGGACGAACGAAACGCCTACGCTGGACAAACGCCTCCCCTGGAAAAAATGCCTCTGCTGGACAAACAAACTCCTCTGATGGGACTAACGCCTCCGCTGGTCGAACGCCATCCGCGAGTAGGTTCCTCGGAGACGACATGGGACGGGTGGACATCCGGGCCCTCGTGGCGGGCACGCTGCAACGCCTGGCTGGCGACAAGCGCTTCATCTGCCAGACAGCGGCACAGGTGATTTGATTGGTTGCGCTGCCCCGGACGTTACGTGACCCTCCTCGATGATAGCTGCTGATTTTTTATCCCGTTGACTGAGTTGAGTGTTGACGCGTGCTGCTATGATATATAGATATAATACGAGCACTTTTTTCGGCTGGAAATATTTCTGAATGGCCTATCGCAGGCTCCTTTCAACACAAAATGGTCGGGATATCATTCTTGTGTTGCCCATTTTTCGTTTTATAATTAGGGCATGGGATTGTTCATCGAGTAAGAAGTACTTTTGGTTTCTTCGAAAATCAGTTTTTTTTTGGGTGGTGTATAGAAGCTCCTCACGTCACACCACCCTCAGTAAAAAAACATGGTACATCTCTACCGTAGCATGCGTCTGTTGACGACTGGCCGTTGACGACTGGTCGTTGGCGACTGGCTGTTGACGACTGGCCGTTGACGACTGACCGTTGACGACTGGCCGTTGACGACTGACCGTTGAGGACTGGCCGTTGGCGACTGGCCGTTGACGGCTGGCCGTTGACGATTGGCCGTTGGCGACTGGCCGTTGACGACCAGCCGTTGGCGACTGCCCGTTGACGACTGGCCGTTGTTGACGACTTACCGTTGACGACTGGCCGTTGTTGACGACTTACCGTTGGCGACTGATCTTTCCCGCATACGTGTGACGGTTAACTTCCTACCGTTGGGTGCTGTCGTTATTGCTACCGTTGACTGTTGGCCGTTAATTCCCCGGTTGGCAGTCACCGTACTTGACAAACAAATTTCAGGAGGAGACTTGGCGTCACGTTTTGAGTGCGTGCGGTCCCTCCGGCTTCTTGTTTTTTGCCTTTTTTTTTGCCACGAGCCACGAGTTTTTTTGCTTTTTGTTTCTCTCGTTTTTTTTTTTTTGTTCGAGAAAATGATTCGAGAGGGGTTTTGGTCCAGTGCGTACTCCTCTCGAAGGGTAGGGGGCTAGATCTCCTCCCCTTCCCCTTTGGCTTGTTGCTATCTTGGTTCTTGTCGTAGTGGAGCACTTTTGTTGCCCATTGGGTCTATCTAGCCACGCCGACAGTCCCCCCCGACTTGCCGCGTGCAATGCTTTATAGGTGCTGAGAGCCATTTGCTTTTTCGATGTGCGTCTTTCGTCGCACTTGTGAACATTCGCTGAAGATTTTTTTTTTTTTTATAAACGATCGAGTGCGGTAGATTGCAAGGCTTTTGGCCTAGCAGAGGTTGAGACTGGTTATGATGGAGCGTTTTTTTTTAAACGCTTGCGGCGGGGGCGGAGGGGACGGGGGGGGGGGGGTGTACTTCATTTTCATGCATGGCTGTAGTCGTATGACCATAGGGGGGGGGGTACTCATTTGTTGCTTGCCTTAGTCATTTGACCATTGACCACGGATCCCTTTCGAGACGGAGCACCGTTCCTACTCCTAATAGAGACACCTCCAACATTTGGGCGCTCATTACGTGGTTTTCATATATTGCAAAGAAATGTTTTGCTAATCCTACGATCTCCTTCCTGTTTCGCCTCCTTTGACCACACATGATATCGTACAGAGCTTTCTGAACTTTTTTTTTTTCTCTTCTTCTGTTTTCGCTCGAACACATATAAACTTTAACCTTGCGGGAAAAAAAGAAATGCCCAAAATGGCACCGACCTCTGTAGGAAAGCCGACCAATCAGATCACGCCATCCCACGCGGAAGAACAATAGACCAATCACACGGTCCCGCCCGGGTAAACAAAATGAGAATCACGCATGACCTACATATACACCAGGCATATCCTTTGTATGATATGCGTGCATGAAAACACAGCCGAATCCCAACTGACGTACGTGCCGTTTCGCGTCGTCTGAAACCGTCGTGACGCTGAAGGCGATGGAGGCCGCGGCGCGGAGGGGACCGAGCCTGGACGTCCTCCACGCGATCCTGCCCGTCTTCGAGGACCGGAACGCGGAAGTGTCGGCCAAGGTCAGCCAGCCAGCCATGGGGGGACATATACTTTTATCCGTGTTTTTTTTTTGTAATTGCGATTTCATTCGCTGGTGATACGGTGTTGTGCTGGCAGTGGTATATATAGCGGCATAACATATAACTACTACAGTGTAGTATAGTAAGTACACAAATCGTTTGAGCTGGTCGGTGTTATTTGCCAGGTTTACTTGTCCGGTGGCTCAGTAGTACCATATTCGCATTTCGTCCGGTAGGATATTTCCGGGAAATTTACAGGTCGCGAATAGTGTGGTCAGGTTTGGGGTTAGGGTTAGGGTTACTAGGGGGTCTACGCCCGTACCTTGATCCAGCATGTTGCCGGACGATCTGTTAACTGTCCTCCGGTGGCTACTTCTTATTTTCTTTAGCTTTCATGAGTTTTTTTTTTTTTTTTTTTTTCTTCTGTTTTTCCCGGTTGCCAACGTACGATTTTTCTGGTACGAGGAGCGAACGCCTGCTTGTGTGTATATGCTCCCTTGTCGGCTTACGACACCCCCGGGATTCCAAGCAAACCAGTATTCCAAAGGGAACCCTTGTATATCTGATACGTATATACTTAGTCCTAAAGTATCTGTTTTAACAGTCTGCTATGCGAAACACGAACGTGGCTTGTGATATACGGTGATAAGTTAACACACACCCACCCTCGGACGAATTTCAAAGGAGGGGGAGAGTGCAAATAAACGCTTAGCGACGCGTGTATATGAAAAGGTCTCGGGCGAAATGTTTAAAAAAATCCACCCTTTTTGTTTTTTGGCGCAATGTGTGTCTCCCCGTGCTTTGGAGAAAGTCGGCTTTGAAAATCGAAAATCGTCCCAGGGAGTGAGTTAGCTTGGTTACAGTATACGGTAGAATGCTTCCTGCGCTACCGCTTCTGTCCACCCCTCCCCCCCCGTCTTCGGTGCTAGTCCCCACCACCCCATCCCATCCGCCCCCTCCCGTCTCTCCCTCTCCCCCATTTCGGTTCCCCCTTTCCGTGGTGCCCTCTGCTCCCTGTTCAAGGCGACGGTCGGCCTTATACACTGGGCCCCCTCTGGGGGGGAAGGGTGCTCATTTTGTTGCTTGCCTTAGTCATTTGATAGTTTGACCATTGGCCACGCATCCCTCTCGAGATGGGAGGGGGGGAGGGGGGGGTACTTCATTTTCATGCATGGCGTAGTCGTATGACCATAGACCCTCGCATCCCTACAATGCCGGGGCGGAGCATGTCGGGGTTTCACCGACCAGGNCCTGGTCGGTGAAACCCCGACATGCTCCGCCCCGGCATTGTAGGGATGCGAGGGTCTATGGTCATACGACTACAGGCCATGCATGAAAATGAAGTACCCCCCCCCCCCCCCCTCCCATCTCGAGAGGGATGCGTGGCCAATGGTCAAACTATCAAATGACTAAGGCAAGCAACAAAATGAGCACCCTTCCCCCCCCCCCTCCTCTCTTTTCCTTTGCGGTTCTTCTTCCCCCCTACTGTTCCCCTTTTCACTGCCTCAGTCGGCGTTTTACTCTGAGCAATGCCTTGCCGCTTTAGGAGTGGGGAGCAAAGTGGGGGATGGCCTCCCGAGCGGGTTGGAATTCGACGGCCTTGCGAGGGGAATGGCTAGGGTGCTCAACGGAAAGGTCGCGGAGGGGAGGGCGGCGGCTAAGCGGGGATTTTTGAGGTACGTCCCCTGCCTGACCTATATTATATGCCCTGGGAGAAGTTGCAGTTTTTCTGGAAGGCGTGTTTAGTCCATTTTCTAGCACTTTTGAGTCGGCAGGGTTTCACTGCTACAGTAGTTTCTACACATTCGGCAGGTGCTGGTAGCCAACTAGTTGGCTTTAGTAGGCAAGTCGGTTGGCGAAGCCAGCTGATGAGCAACCGACTTGCCGACTTCAGTCAGGCGAGCGAAACCAATCCGCCTCGGACGAGAGGGGGGGCCTGTGGTCGTCCGGGGACGTCTGGTTTTCATCCCCGGGTTTCAAGGATGCCCCCCTGATGACCACAGGCCCCGCCCAAAAAAAGAAAAAAAAATGCGTCCAGCATTTAGCAATCCTTTCTGCAAGTATGAGAACCTAATTAGTCGGATAGTCGGCACTTCCTGGAAACGACTACCACTCTGACCCCAAATACAAGGATCATTTTGATTACATGTTAATGTACAAACGGTCCTTATATTCCCGGTCACAGTGGTATAACTATTTGTCCGACCTCTCGGGGGTCCACGAAAATAAATGTTTGCCGATACTGCCACTACCCATTTTCGAGACCCAGACGGGGAGGGAGGGGGAGGGGTTAACTTAAACCAAGTAATATACAACTATGAAAAAATACTCGCTAAGACGTATTCTTAGTTTTTGTCTAGAAACCCCGCTGCACTGATTGGTTTGTTTTTCATTCCGACCCTGCTGGGAAGGCAGGACGTTTTTTGTTTGTTTGTCGAGCACCCTTTGACTGCTAGCTATTAAATAGTTGGTGACTTAACTCGTGCCGGCTCACAGCTCTTGAGATTTTTCATATTTTCTTTTACAAGTAGCGAGGGCGAATGGTGAGGACGTGGGGCATGGGCGTGTAGATTATGTACCACCTTGTCCGGAAATTCTAAGCGACCGCTCGAGTATTCGTGCTATATGTACTACCCAAGCGGAACGGCCATTAAAAGTTGTGGACAAGAGGAGTAGAAGGTACTCCACGCATTTGTGTCTTCCTTCCCGCCCCTCCCGCCCGCCCCCCCCACACGTCGCTCTTTCTTACTTGTTGCCGACTGTCTCTCCTGTACCCCGCACCCCTACCCCACTAACCTTCTCGCACCCTTACCCCACCAAACTCCCCACCCCACCCCGCCCAAATTCCACCCTGCCCCACACCGCACCCCAAACCACACTCCACCCCCCCCCCTCTCATGCCGCACACGGTTGCCCCCACAGATCCCGCAAGGCTATGGGCGCGGGGCCTTTCGAAGCGGCGGTGACCGAGTCGCTCGGAAAGTCGGAAGCCGCAGCTCTCCTCTCTTCTCTCGCGGCGGCCGCCGCAGCCGCAGCTGGCGCTAGGAAGGGCGGGGCTGGCAGGGGGCAGGCTAGACCGTCCTCCGCTCTGGGCGGGAGAGGAAGAGGAGGAGGAGGAGGAGGCGGTAGAGGTATGGGGGGAGGGGGGGGCGGCGCGCGGCCGTCCATCCGCGAGCAGATGATGGCGGCCCGACGAAAACAGGAAGAGGAGAAGAGGGCGGCTGCTGCTGCTGCTGCTGCTGGGGGGGGAGGAGGCGGCGCCGGGGAAGGGGTTGGGGGAGGGGGTGCCGCGATGGGAGGAGGAGGGGGATTTCTTGTCGTGTCGTGATTTTGTGGAGGGTAGGGCGGGGGAAGCTCGGGCCTCGCTGGGAAGGGCGAGAGGTGGTGGCGCGAGTGAAATGCACTGCGCGCTGGGTTTGGGTAATGGCTGCGACTAGGTATCACAGGCTTTGGGTGGTGCTTTGTTTTTGTGTGCTTGTGCACACGGAGGACGTGGTGCTATAGTACGGTTTGTTTGATTTTTTGGGGGGTCCTGTTTTTGCTTGATTTACGGGTCGCTGGCTTTGCTTGACTTGGCTTGGGTTGCGGGCTGCTTCGGCTTGCTTTGCTTGCTGTCGTTGGTTTGTTTTGCGTAGCGTTGCTTTGCTCTGCTTGCTCGCCATACTCGCTTTGCTTGCCTTGCTTGCTTGGCGTTGCTTTGCGTGCTTTGTTTGCTTGGCTTGCTTGTGTTGCTTTGCTTGCTTTGCTTGCTTTGCTTGCTTTGCTTGCTTTGCTTGCTTTGCTCGCTTTGGTGGCTTTGCTTGCTCTGCTCGCCGTGCTCGCTTTGCTTGCTTTGTTTGCTTGCCTTGCTTGCTTTGCTTGGCTTGTTTTCTCCCCCGCCCGCTCGATTGGAATCCTTTCTTTATTGCTTTCTTGCCGAGATTAAGATGCAGAGCACATTACATGTGGTTTTTTGGGTCCGTCTGTTCGCCCTTTTTCTCGCGGAGGGGGTGAAGGAGTTAGAGGAGAAGCGTTGCGGAAACTAATCGTGTGCTACCTGATATTGTTTTCCCGCACTCGCGCGCTGCGCTTAGTTTTTTTTTCGACCGCGTCCGGGCCGGTTGAGGGGCGTGGAAACCCGCGGCTTTTTGGAGCAGGGGTTGTTACTAAACCCCCCCGCATTGCTTGGTTGATTGATTGGGGCGCTTGAGAGAGGCATGGTTGGGGATCATGGATGAGACGGAGAGGGGGGGGGGGGGGTAAGGGATTCCTACCCCCCCCCCCCCCTCAATGTACCTCCCCCCATATTAGTTACCACACACACGTCCGCGACACTAGGATTTTTCTGTTTTTCTTGTTTTATTTCCGGCTCGCGAAATGAAGTGTCCACAGCCGTATATTAGTAACAACAGTAGTGTGTTTTTGACCTGCGACAAATATAAACTGTTTCATAGGCACTTTTTTAGGTTTGGCGTATATGGAGGCGTGCTCGTGCTGCCCGCGAATGGCCCTGTGTGTGGGGGGGGCTGGGTTAGTGGCCTTGCGGGCATCGTATTCTGCTGTTACGGTGTCGGGTGGATTCAGGCTCCGGGGAGGGAGGGGGGTGTACTCATGCCATGCATTGAAGTAGTCGAATGACCATAGACCCTCGCATGCCTACAATGCCGGGACGGAGCACGTCGGGTTTTCACCGACCAGGAAGGCAGACATTGATTGCCCCCGGAAGGGGGATGGGGTGTGGGTTTAGGGTCGGGAGAGCTGACGGGGGCGGGAGACGGGTGGGGTCGGTCCGGGGGGGGGGGGGGGGGGAAGGGGGGGGTCTTTGGCTCGGTGCCTCTCGCAGTTGGCTGTGTTTGTCGCCGCCAGAGAAGGGCTAGGCTTGTGTGCTTGAGATGTGTCTTCTACCGTCGCTACTGTAGGTGCGATGCCAACTTTCGAAGCGCCTGCGATGGGACAGGGAGGGGGCAGAGAGTTCGATGGGGAGAGGGCGTGGAAGAGGGGGCGGGGGGGTGTACCCATGGGGAGGGAGGGGGGAGGGGGGGGCGTTTACCGTGTGTAGGTGTGTACTGCGAGGGGCAAGCTTAAAACTCTAGGTTTATTTGTAGACTAGTACAGTAGTTACTATCGCTTTGACACGCCAGGTCGGCTTTGAGCGTTTAGCTGGGGGGTGGGGGTTAGTCGCGTGCGGATGGTACATCTCACCCGGATGTAGCAAGAGGCTTGGGAAATCTAGGAGCGGGAAGAACCCCAAGAGAACGGAGGGCTGACTGCACCATCAAGTAACACCGTGGGACGAGAGAGGAAAGAAAGGGGTTGGGAGGGGTGGGCATGGATGTTTGAAGACTTGCATATCATAGCTCGGTATGAGTTTTGGGAGGAAGGGGGTCGCTTGGCATGAAATATTTCGTTTTTGTTTTGTGCTTTATTTTTTCTGGTCTTGTTTTGTCTTGTTTTGTTCTTCATAGAGCGGACTCGTGAGGAAAGACAAAGAGATACGCTTCGGGGTGATCCCGCGGGGTAGCTGGAAATATGGTTGTGTAGGCTTTCTTTGCGCGGGTGTGGGGGGGGGGTGGAGAGGAAGTAGCAACAGGAGTGCCGTTTCGATTCGTGGCTCTCGTGTTTTTGCGCCCTTCATTTTGGGCGTGCTGCTGCCCCCGTCCACTGCGTGCTGTTGCTGCTCTTGCTGTAAATATATATACCAAATAATATGTTTTTTTTTCGCAGTGAGGGTTTTCACACATGCCTTCCAGGGGTGGTGTCTTATATTTTTAGCTCCTTTTACACGAGGAGCTCAATATCATATCATGCTAATGTTAACGTTGCACTACTTATAGTTTATCGTGGGCTTTTTCTTTGGAAGCAAGAAATCGATGTTTGCTACCCACTATAGTAGACTACTACCAGGGAATATATATACGAGTACTGGTTAACAGTCACCGTGACTGAAGTAGTCCATCAGGTACTAAATTAGTTTGTTCTATTAACAATGGATACTACACTGTACATTTTTGTGAACTCTCTACGCCGCTGTCGTAGGTAGAAGACAGTGAGTGTGCGCTCTACATATAATACCTCCTGTCTATCCTGTCGACCGATTCTTCAAAGGGTTTTACCTAGAATTTAGTGGGGGAATATCACACACCTCGTGCGATGTAGAGTTTTTGTGGCAGTGTCCGCGGTTGATTCCACGGAACCGTGCCGCTACATGCCGAGACAGCGTCACCTAGTGGGTGACACAATGTCACGGGTGTACATTACGAGAGTTTTTGTGGCAGTGTCCGCGGTTGATTCCACGGAACCGTGCGCTACATGTCGCGACATGCGGCACGGTGACGCTGTCTCGGCGTGTGCCACGATTCAGCCCGCGGATATTGCCATGGTACTTGCTATGGGCTGCCACGGCAAGCCCCGCGGTAATGTCAACAGAGAAACCAACGGCAAGACCCAGAGAAAAGACCCAAGGTGGCAAGTCTCGCGGGGAGTTTCGCCGCGAGACCCGTGGAAACCATCGCGGCAATCACCACCGAAAGTGCCGCGGCAAGTGTCGCGACGAGTTTCGCGGCAAGTGTCGCGTCAAGGTTCACAGCATTACCCTCGGCAAGTGCCGCGTCAACGGTCGCGGGAAGTGTGGCGGAAACTGTCACGACAAGTACAGCGGCAACTGTCGTGACGAGTGTCTCGGCGTTCTCCGCGGCAAGCACGACGGCAAGTGCCGCGGCCTCCAGTACTGGTCACCTGCTGACAGTCGATATTTAAAAGGCAGGCATTTGCTCACTTTGGTTGGCTAGGGGGGATGTTATAAGCGGCTCATTCAATCTAGACTATTTCCAAGGATATCATGCAATCACTGACCACTGTCTTGGGGTTAGGGTTCGGGTCGGAGGGTCGGCTTTAGATGCCAAGCACAAAGACTCCGTTACGATTCACCATCAAGGGGTGATTCCTCTCATGTATCTTCGTCTACGTGCATAGGTGGACAAGTGGGTTCAGCGATTGATTAGATTAGCTTGCCAAGCTGAGTAGACTACCTACCGCCCCCCTGGCAGCGTAGAAACCGGTCGGTGTTATGCGAAAGAGTTCTTGCCTTGGCTTGGTAGTATCGTTGCGCATTGTCGCGGGTCTTGCCTCGACACGACCCGACACTTGCCGCGGTCATCGCCGCGGCACTTGGCGCGACACTCGCCGCCGCGACATTTACCGCGGTTCTTGCCGCAACACTGGCCCTGACACTAGCCGCGAAACTAGCCGCGACACTTGCCGCGATTCTTGCTGCACGCCTTGCCGCGGGTCTTGCCACTGCAGATATTCCGCGGCATGTCGTCGCATGCCTTGGAAACTGTCGTGGTGCTTGTCACGGGTCTCGCCGCGACACCCGTTCCGTGGCATGTCGTGCCAGCATCCGTGACATGCCACGACATGCCACGGACATTGCCACGGCATATCGCGGAGACTATCACGACATGTCGCGGACGCTGCCACGAAAAAGTCAAATAATACACATGCCGGCTCCAAGCACGAGTCCGGCACGAGCAAGACCACATCGAAACTCGGAGCCGATATGTAAAAACGCACGTTCCCTCGAGACTGATATCAGGGCAGTGTTTACCATCGAGATATCTCCGCACACCACAATGGATATTCCAAACTCGTAAACTGAGATGTACCTCTTGTATTCTCAATGGCTTTTCGAAACTATCGTAAGGGCTTTGCCGCCGTTGAGAAATCCTTGCATGCGACGATATCCAAGAACAAGCCTGCCCTGCTGCAGGCTCAAAGTATATGCTGTGTGAGTCCGTGGCGGGGGCCGGCGAAGATGCTCTCAAGGGGTTCTCCTTCGCTGTTCAAGTATGGCTACACGGCCTATCGCCGCGCCCGGGCCTCCGTGTGGGACGAATACTCGTATTCCGCATTATTCTCCAGTGTCAACAAGGGTCTCTATACTCGCAAGTCGTTATTGTCTACAGGGGTAACATTTTGAGAACCACCTTTTTGGTCTCGGAACATTCCTGATACAACGGTTTTTGTTTGGTAGAATCACCCACATACTGAACAGCCCACAATGAAGATACGTACATACACGAAAGACCTTTTTGCCCATCCATCGATTTGACGAAAGCGAAGGCCTGTACGGTGTCGCATGGGCATGCTTCTCCCCATACTGAAATGTCGGCGTCATTTAAGCCCTTGTGTCTGGCGCACTGTTGTCCGACCTGCGGGCAAGGTGTCTCTTCGAACTACACCAAGCACTGAAAGTCGGTTGCTCAGCTGCGTGCACCAGAAACTCCAATAGGGTCAGAGGAAGCCTGCAACCGTCCTTAAGCAAGGGCTCCGGACCATCGCATACCTAGAGCAACACCGTAACGTTGACAGTTTTATGTTTTAACGCTTGCAGCGTTCGGTGTGTGCGCTCAGTCTTGGTTCGTGACATGAGGAGCGCACACACCGCACGCTGCAAGCGTTGGCACATCAAACTGTTCACGTTACGGTGTTGCTCTAGGCCTTGCGATGGTCCGCACCCCTTGGTTAGGGACGGGTTCTGGCTACCTCTGACCCTATTGGATTGTCTGGTGTACTCAGCTGGGCAACCGACTTTCGGACCATCGCAATACCTAGAGAAACACCGTAACGAGGACAGTTTTATGTTGTAACGCTTGCAGCGTTCGGTGTGTCTGTGTGCGCTCAATCTTGGTTCGTGACATGAGGAGCGCACACACCGCACGCTGCAAGCGTTGACACATCAAACTGTTCACGTTACGGTGTTGCTCTAGGCCTTGCGATGGGCCGCACCCCGTTGTCGGGGACGGGTCACGGATCTACATTATTTGATTTCTTCGTGGATCGTGTCGCGGCATTTCGCGACATGCCGCTGCACGTTGGGTTGGGGTTAGAGTTAGGGTTAGCGATACTCGCCGCGACACTCGCCGCGACACGTGTCGCGACAAAAGTCAAATAATGTACATCCCTCGCTGCAAGCGTTGACACATGAAACTGTTTATGTTACGGTGTTGCTCTAGGCCTTGCGATGGTCCGCACCCCTTGGTTAGGGACGAGTTCAGGCTACCGCTGGCTCTATTGAAGTTTCTTGTGCACTCAGCTAGGCAACCGACTTTCGGACCATCGCAATACCTAGAGCAACACCATAACGTTGACAGTTTTATGTTTGAACGTTTGCAGCGTTCGGTGTGTGCGCTCAATCTTGGTTCGTGACATGAGGAGCGCACACACCGCACGATGCAAGCGTCGACACATGAAACTGTTTACGTTACGTTGCTCTAGGCCTTGCGATGGTCCGCACCCCTTGGTTAGGGACGGTTTCAGGCTACCTCTGGCTCTATTGAATTTTCTGGTGCACTCAGCTAGGCAGCCGACTTTCGGACCATCGCAATACCTAGCGCAACACCGTAACGTGGACAGTTTTATGTTGTAACGCTTGCAGCGTTCGGTGTGTGCGCTCAATCTTGGTTCGTGACATGAGGAGCTCACACACCGCACGACGCAAGCGTTGACACATGAAACTGTTTATGTTACGGTGTTGCTCTATGCCTTGCGATGGCCCGCACCCCTTGGTTAGGGACGGTTTCAGGCTACCTCTGACCCTATTGAAGTTTCTGGTGCACGCAGCTGGGCAACCGACTTTCGGACCATTGCAATACCTAGAGCAATACCGTAACGTGGACAGTTTTATGATGTAACGCTTGCAGCGTTCGGTGTGTGCGCTCAATCTTGGCCCGTGGCATGAGGAGCGCACACACCGCACGATGCAAGCGTTGACATATGAAACTGTTTATGTTACGGTGTTGCTCTAGGTCTTGCGATGGTCCGCACCCCTTGGTTAGGGACGAGTTAAGGCTACCGCTGGCTCTATGGAAGTTTCTGGTGCACTCAGCTAGGCAACCGACTTTCGGACCATCACAATACCTAGAGCAACACCGTAACGTTGACAGTTTTATGTTTGAACGCTTGCAGCGTTCGGTGTGTGCGCTCAATCTTGGTTCGTGACATGAGGAGCGCACACACCGCACGCTGCAAGCGTCGACACATAAAACTGTTCACGTTACGGTGCTCTAGTTCTTGCGATGGTCCGCACCTCTTGGTTAGGGACGGTTTCAGGCTACCTCTGGCTCTATTGAAGTTTTTGGTGCAAGCAGCTAGGCAACCGACTTTCGGACCATCGCAATACCTAGAGCAACACCGTAACGTGGACAGTTTTATGTTGTAACGCTTGCAGCGTTCGGTGTGTGCGCTCAATCTTGGTTCGTGACATAAGGAGCTCACACACCGCACTATGCAAGCGTTGACATATGAAACTGTTTATGTTACGGTGTTGCTCTAGGCCTTGCGATGGTCCGCACCCCTTGGTTAGGGACGAGTTAAGGCTACCGCTGGCTCTATTGAATTTTCTGGTGCACGCAGCTAGGCAACCGACTTTCGGACCATCGCAATACCTAGAACAACAACACCGTAACGTTGACAGTTTTATGTTGTAACGCTTGCAGCGTTCGGTGTGTGCGCTCAATCTTGGTTCGTGACATGAGGAGCGCACACACCGTACGATGCAAGCGTCGACACATGAAACTGTTTATGTTACGGTGTTGCTCTAGGCCTTGCGATGGTCCGCACCCCTTGGTTAGGGACGGTTTCAGGCCACCTCTGACCCTATTGAAGTTTGTGGTGCACGCAGCTGGGCAACCGACTTTCGGACCATTGCAATACCAAGAGCAATACCGTAACGTGGACAGTTTTATGATGTAACGCTTGCAGCGTTCATTGTGTGCGCTCAATCCTGGCCCGTGACATGAGGAGCGCACACACCGCACGATGCAAGCGTTGACACATGAAACTGATAAGGTTACGGTGTTGCTCTAGGTCTTGCGATGGTCCGCACCCCTTGGTTAGGGACGAGTTCAGGCTACCGCTGGCTCTATTGAAGTTCCTGGTGCACTCAGCTAGGCCACCGACTTTCGGACCATCGCAATACCTCGAGCAACACCATAACGTTGACAGTTTTATGTTTTAACGCTTGCAGCGTTCGGTGTGTGCGCTCAATCTTGGTTCGTGACAATGAGGAGCGCCACACGCACGCGCAAAGCGTCGACACATGAAATGTTTATGTTACGGGTGTTGCTCTAGGTTTGCGGATGGTCGCACCCTTGTTAGGGACAGTTTCAGGTTACTCTGACGTCTACTGAATTTTCTGGTGCACGCAGCTGGGCAACCGACTTTCGGACCATCGCAATACCCAGAGCAACACCGCAACGTGGACAGTTTTATGTTGTAACGCTTGCAGCGTTCGGTGTGTGCGCTCAATCTTGGTTCGTGACATGAGGAGCGCACACACCGCACGCTGCAAGCGTTGACACATGAAACTGTTTATGTTACGGTGTTGCTCTAGGCCTTGCGATGGTCCGCACCCCTTGGTTAGGGACGAGTTCAGGCTACCGCTGGCTCTATTGAAGTTTCTTGTGCACTCAGCTAGGCGACCGACTTTCGGACCATCGCAATACCTAGCGCAACACCGTAACGTGGACAGTTTTATGTTGTAACGCTTGCAGCGTTCGGTGTGTGCGCTCAATCGTGGCCCGTGACATGAGGAGCGCGCACACCGCACGATGCAAGCGTCGACACATTACATTGTTTATGTTACGGTGTTGCTCTAGGCCTTGCGATGGTCCGCACCCCTTGGTTAGGGACGGTTTCAGGCTACCGCTGGCCCTATTGGATTGTCTGGTACACGCAGCTGGGCAACCGACTT
>MEHQ01002795.1:0-20410 GCA_008828725.1 Saccharina japonica | reverse complement strand
ATCGTGACGTAGTGTCGTTGGACACTCTTGACGTACGCATCCTCAACGGCAGCGGCGACCTCGTCAATTTTAGCTTGCCTTGCATGGGCTGTCGCGGAGGACAGGGGGAGGGCAGCAGTTGTAGCGGCTACGCTACGAGAAATCAAATGCAGGGTATCACTCGATGATACCTCTATCAGGGAAGGAGTTACTCGCCTGGGGGTCTTCAAAGCAGTGACGTCTTCCGAGTCCTCCTGCTCCTCGTTGGTCGGTTCCGTCTTCGTTCTCCGAGATGGAGTGCTGCTGCTGCTGCTGTTCTCCTCGCGCCGGTTTTTCTTCGGGCCCGCTCGATGTTGGCTTGAAGAGCTGGACCCGTCGGAGGCGCGACCCTGGCGGCCGTCCCGTCCGTGGTCGCGGCGGCCATGGCGAGGGGAGGACCCAGGCTGCCGGCGAGGCGAAGCAGCGGCGCCAGCAGAGCGGTCGGGCCACACAGCCTCTCCGCGTTGGTCGTGGAGGTGCGCCTTCCGCAGTAGTTCTAAAAGGGTGTTCGCTGTTGAGGCGACTTCCCTCGACTCCGGGGCGGCTTTGAGATGCTGCAGGACCTGGCGCAGCGTTGCGCCCGAGTAGCACTCGAAAGTGGCCTGCAGCTGCTCTGTGGCTGCACGCACGTTGTGGCGCGTCTCCTTCGCGAAGGAAGGCTGGATGTGGGTCACGAAATCCTCTAAGGCGGCGTCGAGGAACATCATGTCCACCGGGCGGGGGACATAAGTTGGAGGGGAAGTGACCGCGTCCCGATAATCCCGAGTTGGGGGAGTTGCCCGGCTCTGGAGTGTCCTCGACGGAGAAGCGTGCTTGGTTCCCCGCGGTCGTCGCCGGTCCTCGAGCTCCCGGCCGGAGGACTCTGCGGCCTCCATGTCCTTGGCGTTGGTCGCCGAGGCGGCGACGGCCGCGGCCACTGCCTTCTCCGCGGCCGCCAACTGCTGTCCCAGCCTGGCCTTTGTCTCCCGGGCGGTGGCCAGCTGACTGATCCCCTTGGTGTGGCGTACGGTGGCCAGACGGATAGCTTCCCGGCTGGCCTCGTCCTCGAGGCTGTGCTGGAGAATGAGAGCCTCCTCGTCCATGGTGTGGACTTTCTTGACCGTCATTGGGGCCTTCATGATCATATCCGCCTTGAGGTCGGAGGGGAGGGCCGCCCATTGCACTGGTGTGATGGCTGCGGAGTACACCGCAGGAACGGACTCCGTCACTGGCTGAGCCGCTGAGGCTGCGGCCGGGCTGCCTGGAGATTCCACCGGCGCCTCCTGGGGGTTTTCATTAGACGGCTCGTAGTCGACGAGCTCGTCCATCGGGTCGGACTTGGAGGCCGTTGATGCCATCTGGGGAATGAAGAGGGAAGGTGGAGCAGCCGACAGGCAGAGGCGCGAAAGGGAAGGCGCGGACGAAACCGGGGAAAGGTGTGGGCGTGGAGGGACGAAATCAGTGATCGAAAGCGAGACAGGATCGGCACTATAATCGAGTGAGAAGGCACTGGGTGGTTGGTTCACACTAATAGCGAGTGAGGAGGATCTGACAGGTTGTGCTGGGCTAATTTCCTGTTGTGGGGCACCGTACTCTGTTCTCTGGGGAAGAGAGGATAGCGGAGCCTCACTGTTGCCAGCGGGCAGCAGGCGGCGGGCACGTGCACGAGCAGCACGTGTAATGCCACGTAGGTCGCGCTGCGAGAGTGGGGGAGGGGCATCTACCAAGGGTTGAATGTTGATGAGCGAGAACGTACTTTGGCGTGAGAGAATAATCTCAGAGGTCGGAGAGCCATCTGGGGGCGGAGAAGGACGCTTTATGGCGTCACTCCTGCTTGAGTGGCCTCCAGTACTCGTATTTACGGGAAGTACTGCTGTACCGCCGGGACGAGTACTCGTACTCGTCGCTGGTGCTTGCACCAGGGGTGCCCGTAAGGCAGGCGTTGCTGAGGCGACCGTGCCTGGTAGGCAGGCCTCCTGAGGAGGCGAGGTATGCAGCCGCTCGTGAGATAATTCTCGTGGAGGGTGCATAGCTGCCTCAGCCAAAGTCCAGCGAGGGGGCTGCTGGTCGCTTGAGTCGAAAAAATCTGAACGATTTTCGCGACTTGGCAAGAGCGGTCCGACTCGGTCTGGATCGGTGGTGGCGGCAGCGTCCGTGGTCAAAGGTTCGAGAACCGACACGAGCGGGGTGCTGCTGCTGCTCGTGCTCATGGCAATAACGTCAGGGGTCGCTGTCCCGAAGGCCGACACAAGCAAGACGCTATCGCGAGAGCTAGAGGGAGGGGTGCGCACACCTTCGGATACTCGATCCGGAGGTGGGTGCGCTGCGATGTGTGGTGGAGTGTCGCGGTTTTCGTGCGAGTTTCCACCATCCATCGCTTCGACTTCGATTGCACGTTGCCGCGTAATCGGTGTCGAAAGGACTTCCGCGCACAGAGCTGCAATATCATGCAGATCTGGGCGTGGTGTCGGGGTGACATTCCTCTTGTGAGCGGTGGCGGGCTCACTTGAGGAAGCGGTCGGCATTACTTGGGAGCGTGCAGCTGCAGCAGTCGAATGCGAAAGAGAATCCGAGTTGTAGACATCTCGAATGGGGCCAGAATTCACCGAGCTCGGCGTCATGCTGGATACTGAGGTCAGCTCGGACAAAATGTTGTCGAGAACTGGCGCTACATCCGTACGTGGGGTTGGATCAACAGCAGTAAGAGAGTCGTTGGCTACGCAAGCACACGAGGCTGGCACTACAGCAGCATCCAAAGCTGGGGGAAGGGTCAGGCCGAGGTCGAGCGGAGAGGCAGCAGCATCGCACTCGCTAGAGGTAGGGGTTACGCTCAATTCAAGGGAGTCGGACTCGGAGGGTGGAAGGCTTCGGGAGCTGGCTACCAGGTGGAAATTTCGAGACATGTCCTGAATTTCGGTCAGGTGGTGAAGCGAATCTGCGATGTTCTGGCCTGCCAGCAGGGATACTGTTGCAGGTGCGACGCGGCTATCAACACAACTGTCGCAGCCAGCGCCTACTGGGGCTGCGACTACTACCGCGTCTAGGCAAGGCTCGATGGGTACATCTGGTGCTTGCGAGCCAGATGGAGAAGACTCATCACCAGAGGAGTTCATTGGAAAATCCAACGAAAAAAAATAATCAGCTATTTTTACTCGTACGTACGGAAGACGAGAAAAACCGAGGGAAAAATAAGGAAGGGATACTGCCGAGCGTATGGAGAGTCAAGCTCGCGAAGAGAGCAACCAAGCGCGATCGAGTCTCACGTGTCTGTCGCCGACGCCATGTATAAACGTATTACTGCCCTGGGGAGGTTAGGTACGTAGCTACAAATGCGGTATGGGGCAAGCCCGACTACCGTGCAGGTTTGAGACGAGACGCAACTCAGTTACTCACAGTTTTGATGCTTGAAGTCTTATATTTATTATCTCACGCTGGTTCTGGACTCAGAGAATTCTGAGAACCAGGGGGAGCAATTATTATTTGCTCGATGCGCGTTTCATCAGAAACACGCCACCTCAACAATAGAGGGGAAACGGGGATACCATGAATACCATGACATGGAACTATGAAGGGCCTCTGATTGGCTTAAAAACGACAAAAAAAAGGTGAAAGTCAAGCAGAGTAGACAAAATCAGGTATACCTGGGTTTTAAAGAGGCAAAAACCGGTACAACGGGTTTTGGACCAATGGCAGGGCACGTGGAGTGCGTTTTTTACTTGATTTTAAGTATGTACCTGTTTTTGGCCGCAAACGGACCAGGTATACCTTTTTTTGGCCGCTTCCCAATAATATTCAAGTAAAAATATCACAATGAAGAGGAAAAGAGTACGAACGGAAGCGAAAAAAATGAAGTGAAAGTACGAAACACACCCCGGTAGGCTACTCGAGATAATAAATGAAAGAGGGCAACAGTTTAAAGAAGGCGGAAGGACACGAGTAATGAAAAAAGGGGAAAACACAGATAAATCATCGAGTAAAAGCATGAGAAGTATATACCGATTGACAACGATAAACAACCTCCCGAACAAAGCAGCAGGTCGAAAACGCGGAAATACAAATAATGAAGAATACGTAAACAGTATGATACACGAAAACATAGTATATACCCGGACCGCAACTAAAACCCATCTTAATAATAAAAAGGCGGAAAGATGCGTATATATAATATAGTGAAATTACGACAACGAAAAACGAAATCGGGGCGGCAAAAGGGAAAAAAGGCGGGAATAATAATAAAGTATAAATATGGGTCGCACACCCGAAGCGGTCGACGACGAAAAATGAAATCCGGGCGGGTGTCATACATGCAAAAATATCGAAAAGGCGGAAACACGAAAAATGAAAAATACGTGGAAGACAAAAATATACGATGAGCAGTTCTCGCTAACGATTTTTTTAACTTTAGACGACTCCGCTGGCGGGACTGTCAGTTAAGGAATCCATGATGCCGCCCGCGGATGACAGAGCTGAAATGGTCGCACCGTATTCGACGGCGATAGATTAATGGTGGCACCGTATTCGACGGCATAGATGAACCGGTGAGCAGAACGGCGAACGGCTTCTCGCTAACGACAATCGTAAACCTTAAAAAGTCTAATGCTCTGGTGTTTTCATCTCGAAGAAAGCTGTTCCCGCCGCATGATTCCAGAAGGTTCAGCTTGAACTACAAAACCGTCATAAACCGTTTTCGCGATTTCGCGTTGCGCCGCCTTTTACTCTGGGTGTACTTGTTGCATAGCCGTCGGCTGTGCATAGACCATACGTATCCTTGAGGGGTCGGAAGATGTTGACCTATCTCTAACGGTGTACACGCATTTGGCACAGGAAGGCGTCGTGGTGGCTCAAGACAGCAGTAACACAGAAGCTCTCTTATGCATTATTATCGAGCTGTCGAGCTGACTCGGCCCAAACCTCGAGTGACATCGAGCGGTTCACGAAACATCCCGATGTCCCATATCCCACTACAATAATTCCTATCAAGCATGTGGAACTCCTACTATACGACGGATCTTATGCGTTGTGTTACTGAGTACAATTGACAGAAGATATCTCAGGAATCTGTTGTCGAGTAGGTGCGCGTAGGCATTTCGCGAAAAGATACAACCGACTTGGAAGCAGAGGAAGGTATTTGCAAAAACGGTACCAGGTATGAATCATTACTTCCAAACTTCAAAACAAAGACTGCAAACTGGCAATCGTCCAGAGCCTTTTGCACTTTTTTGGGTCCGAACACTTGATACTTCTACCCGGAACGTACTCGCCCTGTGCGCACTTTTTTTTCGATTTCCTCAGCTTATTACCCGTAATTCAAACCACCCGCCAGGAGACCAGCACGCGTTTGGTAAAAGCCATTTTTCCATCAGTGATGCAGCATTATGCTTCGCGCCTGCGGGTTAAAACCAAACATTTAGCGATTTTGCGTTTTTTTGTATGTTACTGGCATGCAACTTCGAGTTCCCGAAAGCACACCTTAAGTCGCTTCTTGTCGCTTAGGACTGCTTCCTGGAGCACCCGACGCCCGCACACACCCTGTTAAGACCGTGCTTGGTTTTCGCGGGATGTGGCGGCCTGTGAGGAGCTGCCTGCATGTGAAGCGCTAATGTCCAGGCGGGGATTAATGTGTTTGCTCATCTGGTGCACCCTATACGTACATCTCGACCATTTTCGGCCACTCCATCACATCAAAGTCGAGACGTAGGCCTCTGTTGTTAAAACGCACTCAACCGATCTGAATATAACCACAACAAGCTGCTGTAGATAACCAAGCTGTATACATTGCTCTCTGCCAAGGCACGAATCAGCTGAAGATTCAAACGCGGCGTATTAAAATTGCGACAGAGTTTTATGTTCCGACAAACACTCTGTAGATTTGAGTCTCCCGGAAACCCGGGGATAGGGGTTGGATAAGATCCTCCGTGGCCTTAACATGGATCAGCCCTGCTGCTCTCTGCCTCTACATCTGCTAGCAGCGATAACTGACAGTTGTAGTCAACGTTGATCACGCGTGTGTAGGCTAAGCTGTCTTCACTTAACACGACCCCTCAATGGAAATGAAAACTAGAATTTCTCATCATGACTACGAAACGATAGCCAGTACGCCATGAAAGCGAGAGAAACTAACCGAAGGGCCGATCATGTCAAGCGATGACCAGCACTTGTTGAAGCCAACACAAAGTCACGAAAAACCTGAGAACTTATTGGCTACCAATGTGCTGTGAGGAACAACATACGTTCATCTACCACTTGTTTACTCCTTGTACGCTGATGTTTCATTCAGTATGCCCGTGCACTCCTATCCTTGACGGCCTTTGTTTCAGAGTCAATTGTCGTCGTTCCGCTGAAACATCAAGTACGAATCTAACCACAAAACGAAAATCATCGTCCTCGGTCTTTCGCGCCTATTTCTTCGCTAAGAGCCTCTCCGTGCAATTGCCAGAGAGTTCCTCTCCGTGTTGCTGATGTTTTTGATGCTACGGCCCTCGGTTTACACCTGGCAATTCTCGATGAGCTCGATGGGGAACCAGTAACTCCGTTTGTTGAGAAAAAAGGTCAGAAATCCACGAGCTTCTTGTGCCTCCGCGTGTAGTGAGTGCTCATATGTCCCTCCGCGATGACCTCGCAAATGTTGAAATACCTCAAACATTACGTGTTCAGCACGCGACCTGTAGGTCTGGTTGCCGGCTACATTTAGGGCCGAAGTGTTGTTGATGTGGAGGGAGAGGCACTGGAAGTCCTCCCTGAAGCCTAGCACCGTCATCAGTTTCGGCAACAACAAAGCCTAGCCCATCGCCAATGCTGCCGCTACAAGCTCCACTCCGATAGTTTACTGGACCTATAACCCTTGCATGCCCACCTTGAAGATCACGGAGCCGGTGCGCATCATCGTGATGTACGGTTCCAGTTGTTCGGGTTGTTGCCTCAGTTTTAGTCCGAGTACGCGTGAGAGCCTCAACCCTCCTTGATTGTAAGTTATACTGAAATCCACTGTCCCGGCTGGGTACTGAAGTAGATGCTTGCCGCTCCCATGTACACTTTTAGTGGTCTGGGCGTTGCTCTCGCGAGTTGGCTCTCCCCGTTCGACATGTCGCAGTGTGTCACCTGGCTCAGGTATACGGCGCTACCCGCAACAAAGTAGCTCTTAATCTCAGATGTTCCTCCTTGTCGAGAAGGCTCACTTCCGGCGAAATCAAGGGCGGCTCCTTGCCGTACCCCGTCCACCCCATCGACCTGCAGTGTTTCGCATGCTGTCCACTAGAAGTCCTCCAGTGTAGCAGCATCCCTCTTGGATGATTCTAGGTATACCCCCCCTGGCTCGATGCTGAACGTGTACAGGTCGCGGTTCCCCCCTACTCGCTGTAGCAGATGGTGAAATCATCGGTCTCAATCCACAATCCTTCAACGGCGAACATAGTTTCAACCCCTTGGTCCTTTGCGCTCGGAACCAAGAAGAGAGTGCGCCCAATACCAGGCACCACACCAATCGGCAGCCTTACTTGCTGTCTGACCCCGATATGGTCGGTGATGTAGCCGCCGATGATTTCTGTATCGACCCCTTTCAACTCGTGGTTCCCAGCCGTGTCTATCCCGCGTGCTTCTTCCAACTGTACGTAGTCCGGTAGCTGCTCCCGTATACCGGGGCGGTCATCGAGATAGTACCCAGGTGCTCCGTTGTCCTCCAGCGGCTTGGCATAACCGACGTGTAGCTACGGATGTACCTGGTATGTACAAGTAGATACATGACATCGGAACAATTAGCTTTGCTGTGATGCAACAAAACAGCGCGGCACCCTAGACGCGACGCGAGCACGGCCGAGGCCACCCCGCGGAGTTGGGAGGGGCGAGCAAGGTGGAGCAGTCTGCCGAGGTCGCCATCGGCAGATTCGGGGGGTGGGCGAGTCAGCTGAGGCACCTGAAAGACACAGCGTACCGATTGGTGGGCCTCATTGCCAGCTAGATCCAAACTTGCGTAAATCACGTCTAACGAAACACATTTCGATCGCTCTAAGCCGACGTCAACAGCATTGCCCGTATACGAATATCTCCGGGAGGTGAGCCAGAAGCGGTCGTGCTATCGTGTACCTCACATTTCTATGAAGACCCCTAGTGCTGACCCGTGCTACGATAGAGGTATTTAATAGTAACTTTTGGTTAAACATTTTTTCCGAACGACAGGGCTCTTTAACCCAACATCATCGGAAGGTTATTCTTGTTTGGCATTGGTATCTGTTGTATAACAGGGCCACGGGATCGTTCATCGAGTTGCACTCTCCATATTTGGCAAAGTCAGTTTCGGGGCGAGCATTGAGCAGGAGGTGCACCTGTACCGCAGCACGCCTTTGCTGCTCTACTGGAACAGGCGTGTATGTATTGAATGCCATTTTTCCAAATCAATTTGGGGAAGTGCGGTCTCAATTGAGGGACACGCTGCTTAACTGGGAACAGAGAGGGGGGTCAGTTCTTCTGCAGCACGCATTGTAGTACAGTAGTACCACGTGGGCCGAGGGATGAACACGGTTTAACGCCGCTGGGCAGGTATCCAGAGCGAAGGCAACGTCGTCGTACACATTTGGCGGTTTGTACGTTTGAACCTCGCGCCTCCTGTGGTATAATCTTGCATTTACTTGGGGGGAGTTCCGACCCCATGGGAAATCGGATGGGAAAAGGGACCAGCCCTGAGACGTCTCACTGGATAACCTATGGGATATATCCCATATGGGTGGGATATATCCCATATGGGACATATTCCATATGGCAGTATGGGACATATCCCATATGGCACATCCCGTGGGACATCCCGCAGTGATCCAACAAACAAAACGTACATCCCCCCTCCCACGTCCGACATGGTTGCCCGAGCATCGCCCATCTGTGTGACTTCACCTTCAGCAACGGGGAAACCTTCGTCAACCATCTGTGGACATGCTGGGGCAACGTCGTCTATTTTTGTATTGCTACTATGCACTCTGTAGTAGTAGTGTGGTACTAGCACGATAGAAGTAGTATTGCCGTAGTACGGTAGTATAGTGTACAGTAGTACTACCTTAGTCCCGTAGTACCGGTAACAATACTTCAGTAGTAGTCCACGTACATTAGTTTAGTAGTAGTCTACAGTAGTAATGTGGTATTCAATAGTTGTAGTAGTAAAATAGTAGTAGAATAGATACAGTCTACGGTAATATTCCAGGTCGTACAAAGTACAGTAGTACTGCTGTACAATAGTACTATGTTGGCGTATTCCCCGTCGCGGGCGTGTGTGTGCGGCTCCTGAGTCCGATCAGGCAGCCCGCCGCAGAGGTAAACACTTCAGCCGGTGTCAAACCGACCGGTTGTTGCTCTAGCTTCAGCTCTCATAAACTCAAGTAGAAAGAATGGCGCTCAAGGCCAGTGTTTTTATTATCGCTCTTGTCCAAGAAGACAGGATGAAGAGGAGGAGGAGGACAGAAGAAGAGGAGGAGGAGAGTGCGTGTGCACGATAGATCGATCACGGAGCGCCCAAGTATCAAGACCTCTCGCATGCGGTGAAGACAAAAAAAATGGAACTAAAAAGCCTCAGCTGAATTTAAAACGGTATTCCGGGGTTCTCCCGCATACACCCGAGATGACTGATCCAACAGGGTTCCACCGCATACTACTGAACCGGTTTTGGACATATCGCTGCTTGCACTGCCGTGGCACTTTGTACTGCCGCTGTGGCCTACTTGCTACAGGTGGTTATGTTACTGATCAGCGATTCGGGCTACTGTTGGGTAGCATGGGAGCTATACATAACACGACTCCTCAATGAAGGTGTCATAGCCAAACTTGCTACAGTCAAATATCGAATTGGATTACCCAATATCTAGGTTATAATGTACTCTTGCTTGATTATTACTGCAAGTGTCATAACCTACAGTACTTCGTTTTATCTTCCCGAAAGTGTCAACTCTCATTGGTTGGTCGGTGTACTTCATTTTACTACTTGTCTGTATACTTTACGTGTGCATCCTTTGCCATGTCACAACAAAAGTTCATAACTCCTTTGCGGTGTCGCAACACCATCAACCGTTCCTGCTTCGCTTATGATGGGTGACCAGCCCTTGTACAGCTAATGCAGCAACACGAACAACCTGGCAACATAAAAGGCATACGAGCCTACTGCCGTGTCAGGTTTGAAGCATGGACGATCATACAAACCGCTAAAATACCACGCACAGACGTTGGAACCCGCGCGGGCCTCCCTTTACAAATACCAGACAGGCATACTCGGGACGATATTACTTCGTACGCTAACTACTATATACGACGCCGTTACTGGCCGTAGGTTTTACTTCTGAAAGGATACTAGTCGAATAGCAGTGTTAACTATCATGCTTTTCTCCTGAAACACATTCCCAACTGCCACGGTGTTGTGCTGCCCAAAGGTTGATTGAACAGTTGAAGGCAGGTTTGTATTGAAGAGAGACAAGACGTATTACTGCAAAAAACTCACAACTGCATCTCAAGAATATGCAATATTTCACTGATCAGTTTGTTGACCAAGAACGTTGGAATAACTACGTTGCACCCCCCCCCGTTCAAAGAAGCCGTGTGGTGTTACTACAGAACAACTCTTGCACAAATAGACTATTCATAGCAGCCGGACCACGTTTCTGCCGCCCTCCCATACGGAGAAGACGTGTGGTGCTACGTACTATGAGGCAAATAAATATTGCCGTTAAGTGGATGCGACCCCGCGATACAGATGTCCCTCCTAGCTATCCAGATGAGCATGTCCACCGATCCCAGAAGCGATGCTCCAGTAGCCCTGAAGCGATCCAGATAGTGATGTCCAGCGGCCCAAGAAGCGATGTTCCAGTAGCGCCAAACGATCGATGATGATTCGGCGATTCCAGATGACGTTCTCCCCCGGCAACCCCACGATTATGTTGTTAGTGCGGCGACTCCGGAGGCTCCGGCAGTCCCGCCAAACAGTGCTGTAGCGATTCCGAAAGTTATCTTTTCGGCAATCCCAAGCGCTTTGTGACATACATCACTACAAACCTAAAATACGTATCATATATTACGGGGGACCATAGTAAATAGGACCAAACATTGATAGTAAAACTAGGTAAATATGAAAGTTTGTGTGTGTGTACCGTAGGTTCTATGTACTATGGCCCCCCATACTGGAAGACGGGTGTTAGGGTGTTACCAGCATTCGTTCTACTGTTGTCTTGAAAAATGTGGCAACATGTCAAGACCCATGCCTACGATAGAGATGCATCGTGTTTTTGTTTATGAGCTCCTGACGTAAGGAGCGTCATACCTCGCCAAAAAATGATTTTGGAGGGAAATTAAAGTGCTACCGGACGAAAAAGCTCATGGCCGAGGTGAACTCTGGAAAACATTTCGTCACAAGAATGGAACTCAGACGAGTTTGGGTTAAGGAGCCCGATCGTTCAGAAAACGATTCATCCAAAACGTGCTACCTCTACCGTAACACGCGTCTCAAGCACACTGGTATCCCTTCGACAACACATGGAGTCTTGTGGGTAACGTTTAGCGGGAAGTAGACATATAAGGAAGTTAGACTTTGCGCATACGTAGGTTTCCTTTGTTTCCGTGATTTTGTGCTTTCGGGAATGTTATGAGTGATCAACGTTGAAGCACATGCTGCACATTGTGGGATGGCAAAGATGATAATAATAATTAACAACTTCGTAACTCTTTTGGGACTCCTTTCAAGGGATATACACTCTGACCCGAAATATAAGAAACGTTTGTGTATGAACCTTCAATCGGAATGGTTCTCCTACTTCTACAGTAGGGGTATAAGGGATATGATAGCGAACAAAACATAACAACGATAACTTTGTTTGGTACTATCAACATGCTCAAAGAAGAGCAGCGTGACTGCCCACAGCGGCACGGACGGCGGCTAGGATCGATCATGCTGCGCCGAGTGCCGTGCGAGATTCGTTGCATCGCAAAACACGGGCAACACTTAAGACGCGTGCTACGGTAGAGGCAGCACTTTTTGGCTGATTCGTTTTCTGAACGATCGGGCTCCTTAACCCAAATTCGTCGGACTTTCATTTTTGTGACGAATATAATGTCTCAGAGTATACTTCGGTCATGAGATTTCTCATCCGGCAGCACTTTTTTTTTCCCTGCGAAATCATTTTTTCGGTCAGGTATGACGCTCCTTAAGTGAGGAGCTCGGAAAAAACATGGTGCACCTCTATCGTAGCATGCGTCTTAATTTGTATCATCATCCCAATCACCAATGAAGCGCAGGTAGTGTGATCGTCACTTTGTTTGTCGCCAATTTGTTCCCTCTCAATTCCCAAAGAGAGTGTTAAATCAAACAAAAAAAACGTCCAATAGAGTTCAGTGAGATCGGCGCCCCGTTTCCTCGCTAAACATTATACACTATGCACGCGGATCCCTTGAACACCATTAAGAATCTATTAGATGACGTGCCCACCAAACTACCAGTCATTGTATATCCCCCCCCCCTTTTGTTTTTTTTGTTTCCCCACAAATAACACACGCTCCCTGAGTTCTACAGCCTCAGATTGTGTCCCCCCTATACGGGATGTACATCCTGCATGAGGAGATATAAAACCCGTAAGTACGATGTATCACACTCAGCTAGCAAAAATGAGTTGCGACGAAATCCTCGATCTCACAGCTGTTTTTTTTTTTTTTTTTTTTTAAATATATTCCTGGCCCCCGTTTCGCATATTCTCCAAAGCCTACGATAGTATGGTGCTGCGGTTAATGGATATGGTCTGGTTTGGTTCATAACCCTAACTACAAGAAGAAACACTGGGTGGTGTTGTATCGTCTAGAAGGCCTTGCCTACCCTTGGGAATGCGGGGACGATTCACCAACATCCCCTGATGTTGGTCTATATAGGATTTAGTATGGAGTTGGCATATATAGGAAATAGTATGGTGCTGCGGTTAATGAATAGTCTGATTTGGTTCATAACCCTAACTAAGCAACAACGCTGGGTGGTGTTGTATCGTCTAGAAGGCCTTGCCTACCCTTGGGAATGCGGGGACGATTCACTAACATCCCCTGATATTGGTTTATATAGTTTTTAGTATGGAGTTGGTTTAGATAGGAAATAGTATGGTGCTGCGGTTAATGGATGGTCTGATTTGGTTCATAACCCTAACTAAGCAGAAACGCTGGGTGGTGTTGTATCGTCTAGAAGGCCTTGCCTACCCTCGGGAATGCGGGGACGATTCAACAATATCCCCTGATGTTGGTCTATATAGGTTTTAGTATGGAGTTGGTTTATATAGGAAATAGTATGGTGCTGCGGTTAATGGATAGTCTGATTTGGTTCATAACCCTAACTAAGCAGAAACGCTGGGTGGTGTTGTATTGTCTTGAAGGCCTTGCCTACCCTTGGGAATGCGGGAACGATTCACCAACATCCCCTGATATTGGTTTATATAGGTTTTAGTATGTAGTTGATTTATATAGGAAATAGTATGGTACTGAGGTTTATGGATGGCCTGATTTGATTTGTAACCCTAACTAAGCAGAAACGCTGGGTGGTGATGTATTATCTAGATAGCCTTGCCTACCCTTGGGAATGCGGGGACGATTCACCAACATCCCCTGATATTGGTTTATATAGGTTTTAGTATGGAATTGGTTTATATAGGAAATAGTATGGTGCTGCTGTTTATGGATGGTCTGATTTGGTTCATAACCCTAAGCAGAAACGCTGGGTGGTGTTGTATTGTCCTTAAGGCCTTATTGCCTACCCTTGGGAATGCGGGGACGACTCACCAACATCCCCTGCTATTGGTTCATATAGGTTTTGGTATGGAATTGGTTTATATAGGAAATAGTATGATACTGCAGTTTATGGATGGTTTGATTTCGTTTGTAACCTCAAGCAGAAACGCTGGATGGTGTTGTATTGTCTTGAAGGCCTTGTCTATGCTTGGGAATGCGGGGACGATTCACCAACATCCCCTGCCATTGGTTTATATAGGTTTTAGTGTAGATTTTGTTTAAATAGAAAATAGTATGGTACTGCGGTTTATGGATGGTCTGATTTAGTATATATAGGATTTAGTATTGTATGTACCCCCCTATACGCCGGAGGGTGCCTAAATAAACAAATTGACACCCCCCCCCCCCTATATTTGGTATCTCAAAAATAAAATTTGGAGTGTGGTGTCGTTTTTTTACTTTCGGAGACCCTTGCTCCAATACCCCATACTTTACTCCAAGGTACTCGGAGCATCTGTGGTACCCCGGTGGAATGACAGATGAATATCGTCCCTGTTAGAGTAAAGGTCGTGAGTTCTAGGCCCCCCGAGTGCATACTCGTATACAGACCCATTATCGCTCGATAAACCCGTAACAAACGTACAGAAAGGCGGAATACGACTTGAAACCTCAAAACCAGAAACATTTAATCTGGACCGAACGCAACGCCTGGTGCAGTTCAAAGTCACTTCAGTTGTGACCAGTTTGCCGTAGACTGAGATTATGTCGCATATTTAACAACCACACTCTCAACGCAATACGCATCAAGCAGATCGTTCAGCAAACACTTAAACAATGAAATATTTCCTAAGAATCAGGCAATCACGTTTCATTCGAAAACCTTAACCTTCCCGCAGTCCCAATGCCCCCAAATATACTATTATACTACTACTGCTGTTGTTGCCTCCACTGCGGCTGCCTCCCTTCCTGCGTCATGGCGTCACCGCAGCTTGAATAATCCAGTTTTTCCTCCTGGGTGAAATCAGGAGTCGTCTCGACAGCATTGACTCGACACAAACAGCAGGGGACAGATCGTGGGAACCAGAACTCAGGGTGGCCACGGGTGTTCTGCTCTTTCCGTGCATTCGGTATCAGCTTGCAAATTTCTATTTTACCTCTATTCACACTGTAGTTCTCAAATGCCACTGCATATTGTTGCTTGAAAATGACGACATACCTATGGTACCACATGATGTGCCATACATACCACGCCGCGTCCATGAATTACAGATCACTCGAGGGTGGTCGAAGATTGTTTTTTCGACACATCACGTCGAATTGTTCAACTTTTACGTTTTGACAGGGGGGGGGGTACCTGAGACCATCCCCTCCCTCTACGCCTATACAATACCTATATAAAACTGAACACAAGTGACGGTAGAGGACCGTCCCCCCCCCCCCTGCTTGATACAAGGCCTTCCATACTACTACAATACCAGGGGCGGCCGCAGGCCTATGAGCTGCAGCTGTGTAGAGGCAGCGACTGCAGCAGGAGAGTCGAGGGAGAGTAGTGAGCGGTACAAAGGAGCTATGAGCTCGATCGAAGGTGGACCAGAAGGTCCCGAAGAGCCGTGGGATCCACAGGCTTGGATGGATAAGCACTACCTGAAGAAGGTCGCGACGGACGGGGACATCACGTGGGGTTTGTTGCTGTGGAAAAGACTTTGGCGGCGGCAACCTTGTCGATGCTGGACGGCGCGCACGAAGAAAAGGCGCTTTGATTTAGTGGAGTGACTCGCCTAATAAAAACAATTTGTGGGACTGTGGCAAACGCTCGCGGGGAATTATGTATACAACCTGGTGGCAGTAACGAGGCTCAATGATAAGTGGCATGGAATGTCGAGTTCTTTTTTTTCTTGCTTCGGCACTCTATATTCGGTCGACAAGCTTGGTTGGATAAAACATGTAGGTTTCTTCCTTACTTAGCAGATAGATCTGGATAGATCGATCGACCCCAGGTATCTTCCACACCTGCGTATACCCTTGCAACGAGAACCCGCCAGGGAAACCAACCGCTGACCGCGCCTGATGCCATTGACACCTTGCCTTCCCACCTGCTTCTGTAGATATCCTGTACCTATCTGAAGGAGATGTGATGTTATTTACTCGTACGTTATTTGACTTGATGCGAGGGTTTGCATCTCTCCGGTACTACTGGAGCTGTTACACAAAACATACACCGATACTCACCGATACACCCTGCTGGATACACCGGATACACCACCAGTATACACGAGGTATACTCGTACACGGAAAAAAAAAAAACAAGAGGTAAAATTGTTTTTTCGGCCTCTTCGGGGGGGGGGGGGGGGGGGGGGGGGGGGGGGGGGGGGTTAGGTGTATGATATCCGAATCCTCGGCCGCCCCTGGATCACTGCATATTGCTACAGTATTGCTACAGTACTTGGTGAACATATACAGCAGTACCGTGCAAATTGTTTTATCAGCTTATATATATAACTTCACCAACAGCAGTACCAGGGCAACGGACACTGGACGAAGGGCTGTTCTACACTGCCGTTCAGATGCTATCATACTCAACGCTGTGCATACTCTTGTACTCGCGGTACACAACATAAAGGATAGGTTTCCCATAAACGGAGTAACGGTTTCCGGAGATGTAGTTTCGGGAAAGCGCGGTTTATTTGTACAAGATAATTAGGCCTGCTTTATCGGGGATTGGGGTCAGATTGTTGTTTGGCCTGGAAGTACACCTGCTGCTGTGTTGCACTGCCCACAAAGTGAGAAAAAAAGCAAGGACTATCATGGGAGTCAACGGGACGGGAATTCCCATAGAGAACGGGACAGGACGGGTATTCCCGTCCAGTCCCACATCGTGAAATGTCTCCCGTCCACGACCTCCCGTCCCATCCCATCGTGTTTTTCCTACCTATTTCCGTCCCATATGGCCGAATTAGTATCCTCCCTTCCTCCCGTCCCCACCTTGGTTACCATCCCATCGTCGGATACTTTCTCTCGTCCCATCACTTCCCATCCCGTTGGCAGGATACTTTCTCCCGTCCCATCACTTCCCATCCCGTTGGCAGGATACTTTCTCCCGTCCCATCACTCCCCATCCCGTTGGCAGGATCATTTATCCCGTCCCACTTGCTTCCCGTCCCACTATCCCCGCACGTACTCCCGTTCCCATGACCATTGTGGACATGCTGCTCCCATTGTCAGTTCCCATCTTCCTCCCATTTGCGCTTCCCACTCAACCTCCCAAATCTCCCATTTGCACTTCTCACTTACGTGTAGTTTCGTAGTTTCAGTGGAAGTTGTATATATTAATATATTTTTATATGTGAATCCAGGGGCGTAAAACAAAAAGACAAAACGACACCACACACGTAGGAAGGTCAGAATGAAAAACAAACCGGATCGCTGTGATCACAGGACGAAATGAGCGAAAACTATTTTTTTTCGTTTTTTGTTTCCTTTTTTGAACTTGGTTGGGGGGGGGGGGGGGGGCTCCTTTGTACCGCTCACTACTCTCCCTCGACTCTCCTGCTGCAGTCGCTGCCTCTACACAGCTGCAGCTCATAGGCCTGCGGCCGCCCCTGGTATTGTAGTAGTATGGAAGGCCTTGTATCAAGCAGGGGGGGGGGGGACGGTCCTCTACCGTCACTTGTGTTCAGTTTTATATAGGTAGGGCGGGTAAATAAAAAAAACTTGTCTCATTGTTTTCTGGGATCACAACGGTCCGGTTTCTTCCCTCCAATATAGGGGGGGTGGGGGTGTGGTGTCGATATTTGTTTTTCGTGCGCCCTTGGTGAATCCAAGGTGAATCTTGGATATAATTATTTATTGTTATGGTACGCTGTCAGCTCTCCCATTTTTGATATATATATTTTTCACTTTTGGAGAGAGACGCACCACACACGCACCACACACACACACGTTCCTTATAGTAGCGGAATCGACCCGTGTTGGCTCGGCTACTGAGCCTCCGGCACAGTTAAGTCGGTCATTTGCGATCAGTGGTACTCCCGTGAATAAGATGGGTGCAGGCGTTGGGAAAAACAAGTAGACGTCAGGGATTTGGAAGTATTGCGTGGAGTTCGAGCCAGCTGTGGACAAGAAGAACGTGAAGTGTGCCGCGGTAGACACTACTATTAATAGTTCGTAACGAGGCTTGGGGGAGGTGGGGTGTACGTCCCGTTGAGCATCTATGTCCCGTTGAGAACGCCCCACATATCCCCAGTGGGCTTTCCGTTGTCTTTCCCATCGACACTGCCATTTTTCCCACTGCCTTTTTCCCGTTGCCTTTCCCATCGACAATGGCAATTTTCCCATTGTTTCCCGTCCAACTATAGAACGTTATAGTCCCATCCCATCCAGTCTGAAAGATCGGAGCCATATTCGATTCCCATCCCGTCCCCACCAATAAAAAACTCCCATATTCCCATCCGGTTCCCGTCCCGTCTAGAAAGCATGGGACATTTCCCGTCCCGTTCCCGTCCCGCCTATACGAGAATTGTCCCGTCCCATCCCGTCACAACGGGAGCAGAAAAACTGACGATGGGATCCCGTCCCGTTGACAACGGGAGCCCAAATTGTTTCCGCCTGCGGCGGGCTAAGGACTGCCGTCCCGTCCCACACGGTGCCTGCGGCACCATGATAGTCCTTGAAAAAAAGTACTTTCAGATAACGCCTGATTTGTGGAAAACGGGGTTGGGTCAATATCAGCCCCGAACAAGGCCCTTTTCACAGACACCGTGCTCCCCACAGAAGCCTCCAAATGACACACCACACGCAGAGCAACTCAATCAAGTCATGGTAGAGCCTGTTCGGTAGCTTAATGGTGCTTGATCCTCCTAGAGTTGGATTAATTCAGTTTCCTGCGGACGGAAGCAGGTAGCAGCTTCGGAGAAGCAATTACGCCGCCTGTTTAGGCCATCTTCACGGCCGAGGTCGCGCTGGAAAGCGTGGACGGAATCGCCCAGTTCTTCCTGTGCCCGTGTATATATGCAAGGAAGGTTTTCAGGGGCGGGAGATATCGGGATCGATCCTCCAGACGGCGTAATCGGCCGCAGAAGTGTGCCTCAAAAATCAAAGAAACGTGGACAAAAACACTTGACAAAAACGCAGTCATTTATTTCCAGGGTTCTTTACGGTTAACCGTCCGTGCACGGTGCGGTTTATTTGTTTCGAAAATATTACGGTCCGGTTCGGTGCGGGTTTTAGAAAACAGAGATAGTACGGTGCGGTTAGGTGCGGTTATCCGATATTGTAAATCCTACGGTGCGGTTCGTTTCTTTCATGCATCCTACGGTGCGGTTCGGTGCGGTTTCCAGAAACCACAGGAATCCTACGGTGCGGTTCGGTGCGGTTTTCAGAAATCGTAAATGCAACGGTGCGGTTCGTTACGGTTTTCACAAATCAGGAATCCTACGGTGCGGTTCGGTGCGGTTCTCAGAAATCGGGAATCTTACGGTGCGGTTCAGTGCGGTTTTCAAATTTTAAAAATCCTACGGTGCGGTTCGGTTTGTTCATGCATCCTACGGTGCGGTTCGGTGCGGGTTTCAGAAATCGGTAATGCTACGGTGCGGTTCGGTGCGGTTTCCAGATGTCGTGAACCCTACGGTGCGGTTCGGTTATATATTTTTTCCTACGGTGCGGTTCGGTGCGGTTTTCCGAAATCACAAAACCTACGGTGCGAGGCGGTGCGGTTTTCAAGAGGGCAAAAATCCTACGGTGCGGTTCGGTGGGGTTAGCCGTACCGAACCGCACTGAACCAATAGGAAAACCCGCACCGCAAAGGCTAAGCAGGGTTTCTATGGTTCACGGTCCGTGCACGGTGCGTTTTTTTTCCACGAACATCCTACGGTCCGGTTCTGTGCGGTTTTTAGAAAACAGAAATATTACGGTGCGGTTCGGTGCGGTTATCCGATATTGTAAATCCTACCGTGCGGTTCGGTTTTTTCATGCATCCTACGGTGCGGTTCAGTGCGGTTTTCAGAAATCACAGGAATCCTACGGTGCGGTTCGGTGCGGTTTTCAGAAATCGTAAATGCAACGGTGCGGTTCTTTTTTTTTCATGCATCCTACGGTGCGGTTTGGTGCGGTTTTCATAAATCAGGAATCCTACGGTGCGGTTCGGTGCGGTTTTCAGAAATCGGGAATCTTACGGTGCGGTTCGGTGCGGTTTTCAGATTTTGAAAATCCTACGGTGCGGTTCGGTTTGTTCATGCATCCTACGGTGCGGTTCGGTGCGGTTTTCAGGAATCGGTAATGCTACGGTGCGGTGCGGTGCGGTTTCCATATGTCGTGAACCCTACGGTGCGGTTCGGTTATATTTTGTTTCCTACGGTGCGGTTCGGTGCGGTTTTCCGAAATCGCAAAACCTACGGTGCGGTGCGGTGCGGTTTTCAAGAGGGCAAAAATCCTACGGTGCGGTTCGGTGCGGTTAACCGCACCGAACCGCACCAAACCGATAGGAAAAACCGCACCGTAAAGGCTAAGCAGGGTTTTTAAGGTTAACGGTCCGTGCACGGTGCGGTTTTTTTCCGAAAATCCTACGGTCCGGTTCGGTGTCGGTTTTAGAAAACAAGAAATAGTACGGTGCGGTTCGGTGCGGTTACTCCGATATTGTAAATCCTACGGTGCGGTCGGTTTTTTCATGCATCCTACGGTGCCGTTCGGTGCGGTTTTC